>JAFFZR010017963.1:1599-21615 GCA_018397195.1 Lethrus apterus | reverse complement strand
CAAGTACGTAAAATTGAGATAGCAACATAACCTTCATTCATGTGGGATATAGACATTTCCAAGTATAGAAATTTATAAGTAATACTCACCTGGATAAATAATGTGCACCCACACACACACATACACTTTGTATGCACAATTAGCAATCATGAAACACAATAATTATGATTAACAATTGATATACGCGTCAATATCGATTTTCTAGTGATTTTTAGTATTTTATTGTTTAAACGTAGGTATTCGTGTTTAAAACGATCGACCTCTGTTGGAGGCAGATTGTAGTTAGATGTTTTGTTTAATAATAAAGATTTCTGTTGTAAATACATAAAATTGTGTATTTTTCCATAAACCAAGCATAGAAACCTGTAATCATTTTAATTTTAAAAATATAAATAAATTAAAAATTTATTTATGCGAGCTAGCCGGTAACACTGCACTATGTTTATAAATAATCTGGTTCTATTTACTAAGCCGTGAGATACATGTAAGTAGTAAGTAGTAGCATCACAATTGCACCGACCTTTAATGTTAAAACATGAGGAGGCAAACCGCTTAATTCTAAACTATTTAAAACCTCTACTGGAAATTGAAGAATTTCATTTTCTTCTTCAGTGACTAAATGATTTACACTGACATACGTTTTTGTCATTCAAGGTATTAAACCTAACACTTTTGTTAAAACTTTGCATATTTAGAGACTTGCATCACATCTTCAGCCTTTAGAAATCCTACGCCATATATTTCAGTGACGATGTCTTGTTGGTTAATTATATTTGAAGGCAATTAAATCAGAACTGAATTTTCAGATTCCTCATTACTTACAGCAGGATATCTACCATTGCAAATTTTAAGAAGAAACTCACTAAAGTGTTGCTGTTCCGGTCTAACGCGCATGTTTTTATACAACTTAAATATTTTAAATGTTGAACATAGTGGAGAAAATTTAGCACAATTTTGAACATTTGTCTATCTCGAAGAGTGAGGAACAACCGGCAAAACCTGTCGAAAGTCTCCCCCAAGCAAGATGATTTTACCTCCGAAGGGAATTTTACTACCCATTATATCTTGAAGAAGACGGTTTACGCACAGTAATGCGTGCGCACTGGCCATAGGTGCTTCGTCCAATATAATTAGTCGTGTTGATTTAATATCTGCTGCTATTTTGCTGTTTATATTTAAAGATGATACCGAAGATACACGAAGTTTAAGGGGTAATTTAAATCTGCTGTGTACTGTGCGACCATTTGGTAAAAGCATTGTAGCCATGCCAGTCCATGCTACAGATATTACTTGAAAATCCTCCTTGTGATACTTTGATATAAGACACTGATGCACAAAAGTTTTTCCTGTACCCCCTGGGCCTATCTATAAAATATTAATATTGTTTTCTTGTATAACTTTACTTAATTTATTGATTATTAGGCGTTTTTCCTGATTTCCTTGCAAAAACATAAAATCAAAATTTAAGCTTAATGGAAGTTCATTGTGTGGGATTGATGGTACATTATTTACAGTTGGTTAATTAAATGTTGAAAGAGAAAAACCATGCAATTTTAACGCTTCATCAATATCACTAAGAGTTAGTTTATAAGCAATATCCTGACTGTGAAGAAGTAAATAATCTTCGCTTAGAGAATCCTTAAAAGTATTAAACAAATAGACTGCACTTAAAGGTTGCTGAAATATGCAAATATAAGCAAAAAGTTGCCTCATTTGAAATGACATTTGGAAAACGGATGCTTCTTGTAAACAACGATGCCATTCGGTATCATCCTGAAGTAGCCAACGTCGCATCGCTGCTTCTTTCAAAGAAGCATAAAGGACATTATCGTAGATTCAATTGGAGAAACATTGTAGATTCGACCAATAATTTTTAGTTTTTTACACGTCTTTTCCATGTATGCTCTTCTTTATTCCAGACATAATAAACTAATGTTTCTGGATAAATGTAGGAACTTCTTGTTGATGGATTTTTATTTAAATCAAACCACGCAGTTAACTCTGTGCATTGCGTTTCTGCTCTAAGTAGTGCTTCAGTTGCATTGGCCTCGCGGAAGTGTACTTGATGTTCATTTGGTAAATGTACGGGTAAACGAATAACTGTATGAGATTGTTTATGCATCGGAAAGCAAGTTCTGTAGGCTGCTTCACTGGGACTAACATAGCGGTTATTCAAAAATGTTGACACTTCATCATGGTGAAGTGTACCTTCTTTCGCCGCGGTAACCTGTATATTAGCACAATCTTCTTCCAAGCCTCTATCTCTAATCTCCTTAACAATTCCCTCTCTCCAGCTTCTCCTTAGTCTTCCTCTTCGTCTTCTTCCTGCTGGAGTCCACGTCATTATCTGTATTTGTAGTCGGTCATTCGTCATTCTTTGTACATGGCCGTACCATTTTAGTTGTTTCGTCTTTATGTCATCCACAATACTGTGCTAGACTCACATGATATCCCGTATTCGGTCATTATGGATTCTTTCAAGCTTCGACCTGCCCGTCGCACGTTTCCAAAAATCCATTTCCGTTGCTTCCAAGATTTTCTCTGCTCTTTCTTTGAGGCCATATCTCGCTGCTGTATGTAAGTAACGATGCTTTTGACAATGGTATTGTAAATACGGTGTTTGTTGTTTTTTTTTGTGATTTTTTGTTCCCAAAGGATACTATTTAACATCAACGTTAAAAGCTTTCCTTTGATGTGTATTTCTATCTATAACAGTAATACATTATTTATAATATATAATGCTTTAATAAAGAAGTATTAAAAATATTTGACAGATATATTGAACATTCATAAATATTACACTGATATACCTGTGGATAAATAAGGTACACTTGCTCCCAGTAACTTTAATGTTTCACTAATTCTTAGAAAGCACAAAACATTATTTAAGAATCACAAATTTCTATATTGTCATTTGCATGACATTCTATGACATTCACGAAATTAAAATTTGACTTAGAATAGACTTTAATTTTCATTGTAATTCAAATAAAATTCTACTGGCGTTATCTGGTGGCGCCATCGTACGAATTACAATTCGAATCTCCCAACACCTCCATAAACGTGGAAGAAACTAAAACATGGTTCGCCAATGGGCTATTAATGATAAAACCCCATGACATATACTGTCTAGTCAACGCCAACCATATATATTAATATCGTACCGTCAGAAATTTGAATTGAAGAAAAACATTGTTTTTATAAAAAAAATACGCAATAAAACAATAACAAAAAAATAGTGTTGAAAGGTCTCGGTTACCAGAGGATCGTTAAAAAAAAATCATGTAAATTAGAGCAGTACAACTCTCTCACGAAGTCGCTGAAAAATCTGGCTTATTAAATTATAAATATATCAACAATTTTAATTATCAACCCCTTTTACTATACTAAACAGTAATTTTGTTTTTTAAAACCATTTAATTTGTATGCTTTGTGTTGGTATCTCCGCTCACCAATACCGAACCAAACAATATGTCCGTGTCAATGATGACAGTCGATAATATTGATGTGACAATATAATTTATATATGGGTATCACACAACGATTAATTCAGTATTTATTATTAGCTGAACCTGTTCGTTTTGGACATAACCGTCTAACAAACTTATAGCCTTCTACAACCATTTTATAGTGGATATTTATAGAGAGCTTTAAATCGAGATGTCCATGGCAATAAACCCGCTCAGATATCGGTTTCTAATACTGCCTTCGGTAAAACATTCCCCCTTCCTAGCTCTATGCGCAGCTTTTCGATTCCGCCTATGTACATCTCGATTTAAAGCACCCTATGAATTAAATAAATTTCCAAAATGTCTTGTCCATGTTCATAGCTTTCAAAGCGACGTCATTTTTTAATTCTAAATTTTCTATATTTGTTGTATTAATTTTATTTAATTCTTCACTTAAAGTACTAACGTTGTTTAGAATTTATTTTGTTTTGGTTTTAAAATATCTGTACCTACCCTGAAGTAGAGGGGAGTTCCGAGTAGGGTTCTTAGCCGTTAAGATAGTTTAGTATTAAGTCTTCATCAGTGTGCGTTACAAGACAGTTACAGTAATAAATGTAAGTCTGAAAGATAAATGTTAATATAATTTATTTCCATAACATTACCAGTCCATGTTCGGAGCTAACAACAACTGAACTTAGTTCATATAACTAAGTTCACAACATTATTTTGGTCCTTTGAGACGGATGTGGACTAAATCAGTAACAGTACAACATATGAAATCGGCGAAACAATCCAAATCAACATTTTCTCACGGACTTTGAAGACATCATTGCCGTAACAGCTCAAGTCCGTCGTCCAGGCTAAATATCCAGGATTCACGGAAAAGCAGCAACAAAGGTCAGTCCTTTCCTTAATTATATGCCATACTTTACATAAAATAGGCAATAATTGCGTCTTTGTTTATAAGTTGGTATACACCATTACATTACTTAGCTCGCGTGTGCATTTCACATAACAATTTATAAATATTTTCTGTACCAAAATGTGTGAGGCAAGCGAGGAAAATCATACTTTAAAATATACAAAACTCATCAGGCAGCGAACTGAATTAAAGAAAAGCCTAAATAGATTCATTAACTATTTTAATAAGCTAAGCTCGCCCGGTGCCAAGGAAATTATGGAAATCAAAAAACGTTTCGAAAAAATCGAAACCATTTGCAACAATTTTCTGAAATTCAGCTAAATATAGAAATGATATGTGACCAAACTGATGAAAATGACGAAATTGAATTGCATGAAAATCAATTTTTCGACATTTCTAGTAAAGTTCATGTTTTTCTTGATTCTGTTAATAAACAGCCATCTGATACAATTGAATCACCAACTAATTCAATTCTTCTACATCACACGAGAATCATCGATTAGGTTACCGACTACCAAATTACCAACCTTTCAAGGCGACTACATGCAGTGGACCACCTTTTACGATACATTTAAATCATTCATGATAATAATGGCATTGATGTAGCCCAAAAATTCCATTACTTAAAATCAGCTTTGACAGATGACGCACTGAATGTAGTTGACACTTTAGCGGTAAGTTCGGAAAATTACTTAGAAAATGCTTCGCGAGCGCTACAAAAACATACGACTCATAGTTTTCAATCTATATTTAACTTAACGCAAACATCAAAAGATTCCGCATTATCAATGCGACAGTTATTGAATTCACTGCAATCGAATCTTAATTCTTTACGACTATTAAGTTTAGCAGTCGATACATGGGATACTTTAATCATTTACATTGTTGTTTCTAGATTAGATGCAATCACAAAAAGGGAATGGGATAATTCTCTATAATCGAACATTTTGCCATTATTAAGGGACCTTCTAAAGTTTTTAATTCATAAGTGCCAAACACTTGAAGTTTTAGGCATCAATAATAATATTCCAAGTACTAATAAAATACATCAGCCTAATAAACTTTTACAAAAACTCTAGCCAATACTTGTTGTCACGTAACTAAGATAGATGCCAAGCATTCTTGCAATTATTGTCAACAACTTCATTTAATTTATAATTGCGAGGATTTTCATAAATTGTCGATACAAAAACGAATTGCAGAAGCATCGAGATTAAATTTATGTAAAAACTGACTAAAGAGCAATCACAAGACGAACACCTGCTTTTCAGGTCCTTGTAGAATTTGCAAATCGAAGCACAATACATTGCTTCATCTAGAATTTAACGTTTTGCAGGGAACTGCGACAAGTGAAGGTATTTTAACACACTCTGCCGATAGTTGTAATATTCAAGGAACTAGTCTTTCAAATACATCTCAATCTATCAATACAAACATAATTTTATCAACAGCCATTGTTGATGTCTGCGATAGTGAAGGTCAAACACATACTTTACGAGCGCTGTTAGATTCAGGCTCTCAATCAAATTTTATATCGGAAAGAGCAATTAAACTGTTAAATTCAAATATTCAAAATATAAATATACCCATTTCAGGAATAAATCAATTCCGTAGTACGATAACAAAATTTACGAAGATAGATATCAGATCAAAATATAATGGCTACAAAGTAAACATTTCTTGTTTAGTGTTACCTCAAATATCACAAAATTTACCCACAACACCAATAAATCTATCATCTCTAAAAATCCCTAACGATTTAAAACTTGCCGACCCTCACTTTCACCGACTAAGCACCATAGATCTTTTGTTAGTCAGAACGATTTGTTTTTACAGCTCTTGTGTATCGGTCAATTTCCGTTACATACAAAGGGACCCATTGCATAGAAAACGCATTTGGGTTGGATAATAATACAAATTATGTTGCCAGTTGTCAAAGTATTTGTAATAATTCCCAATATGTCTTAAACAAACAGATTGAAATATTCTGTGAAATTGAGGATTATGATAAATACAAACAACACTTCTCTGACGAAGAGCGTAATTGCGAGCGGCATTTTGAAAGTACGTTTTCTAAACGGTCAGTTTCAACTACGATTACCATTTAAAATGAACCCCCCGCAGTTAGGGTCGTCGTTGACACTGCAATAGAACGTTTCGATAATCTGGAAAAGAAATTCATAATATTTCCTAATCTTAAATTAGAATATCAAAACTTCATTAATAAATATTTAGCATTAGACCATATGGAATTAGTACATGAGTCAATTAATAATCGAATCAAAAATAACTCGAGTCATTTCTATTTACCGCATCACGCGATTATTAAGCCACAAAGTATAACTACAAAACTCCGCGTTGTATTTGATGTGTCTGCAAAATCTAAAAATAATCTTAGTTTAAATTACAATCTCAGCTCTCAGATCCTGCCTGATTGAATCTTTTGAAAAGTCGTACCCACTAAGAGTCCGGACCCCCGGTAAATGCACATCATGTTGGTGGAGCAAAGAACTCGGGGAGCTGCGGACCCTGGGGAGAAAACTCTTCAATAGAGCGATGAACTCCAGAACTAGGAACTGGAACTGGGAACTGGGAACCGACTGGGATGCTTATAAAGAGCACCAAAAAGTGTACAAGAGACTGATTCGCAAAAGACAAAGGGATGCATGGAGATCATTCTGTAGTGACATTGAGTCCACTACTTTAGCTGCCCGATTGAAGAAGATTACCTCGAAGTACCCGAATCAGCAGCCTGGCAGCCTCAAACGGGGCGATGGTACATATACCACAACCCTGGCTGACACTACCACAGTGCTGATAGAGACTCACTTCCCAGGCTGCTCGGTGGCCCCCGACCAGCAATGGTCTGAGTCTGCAACACCCATCCTGACAGAACAGGACCGGGCGGTTGCTACTAACGTGGTGTGCGCCGAGAAAGTTTCTTGGGCAATAAAAACCTTCCTCCCATTAAAATCGATACATCCCGTTGGAATGGAGGGAGGTCAAAGTTGTTTTTATCCCTAAGCCTGGGAGGCTGGACTACTCCACCGCCAAATCTTATCGGCCAATCAGTCTGACGTCATTCTTCCTGAAGACGCTAGAGTGATTGTGCGACAGGGAGATTAGGGATACGGTATTGCGGGAACGCCCACTTCATCCCATTCATCATGCATACACTCCGGGTAGATTAACCGAGTCTGCACTACATAAAGTAGTGAGCAGAATCAAAGGATCACTGGAGGACAAAACGTCCACATTGGGCGTATTTATTGATATCGAGGGGGCTTTTGACCGGCCGACCTTTGAAAGCATAAGCACCAGCCTCGAGAACTATGGCGTGATCCCCACATTGAGCGGGCTGATCCGGCATATCCGAGAGTGCAGGGCAATACAAGTGCAGGGCATTGTAGGAAGGGGTGTCCGCAGGGTCGAGTATTATCCCCGTTAATATGGGATATATAAGTGGACAACCTACTACGCCAACTCAATGAGCTGGGCTACTACACTATTGGATACGCAGATGATCTAGCGATCCTGCTTACAGGAAAACATGAAAGTGCATTATGCAGTTTAATGCAGAGTGCACTATTCATAGTTGACAAATGGTGCACAGAACGCTCTCTTACGGTGAATGCCGCCAAAACAGAGTTAGTTCCGTTCACGAGAAAAAGGAAGCTGGGAACTATGATCTTACCCAAGCTAAAAGAAACCCAACTTACCCTATCTAAAGAAGTCAAGTACCTGGGAGTTGTACTCGACAAGAAACTAACGTGGGCGAGCCACTTAGAGGGTAAAGTAAATAAAGCATGTGTGGCCTTTTGGCAATGTCGTAGGGCGGTGGATAGATCCTGGGGTCTGAGTCCCAAGATCCTCTTCTGGCTATATACGGCGGTCATCAGGCCTATGCTATGCTACGCCGCACTTGTCTGGTGGCCCAGGATCAGACAGAAAAATGAAATTGCCCACATCAGTCACGTACAGAGACTGATCTGTCTTGTCGTAACTGGGGCGATGAAAACTACTCCAACTGCTGCCATGGAGGCGATCCTTTGCCTGCCACTCTCGATTTATACGTACAGGAGGTTGCTCTGTGCTCGGTTCTGAGACTACGGGCCGGAGGTACTTGGAATGCGAGGGGTTGGCATACCCTTGTCCTAGGAGATGCCCTTAAGAGGATACATCTACTGGGTGCGAAGGTAGACCCCATCCCGGTGAAATTTAATTTCACAAGGCACTATCGCATTGTTACGATTGAAACAAATGAAACAGAGGAACCGGACATAAGCATCTTTACGGACGGCTCCAAAAACAGACGAGGTACAGGCGCAGGCGTTTACTCCAAAGAGCTTAACCTACGTGACGTTATAGCTCTCGGTACATACCCCACCGTGTTCCAGTCGGAGCTCCTGGGGAATACATGGAGCCAAAAGAGCCGCTGACTTAGAAGTCTGCGACAAAAATAGATAAGCATTAGGACACACATCTGGGCGGCACTACAGGCCCGGAGGGGATACAAGATCTCCTCAGACCTAGTCTGGGTGTGGCACCTAGCGTTAGAGAGTCTATCCGAGAAAAACGACGTGGAACTCAGATGGGTACACGGACATACAGGCAATCTGGGCAACGAGGAGGCGGACAAGTTGGCACGGCTAGGCTACAACCGAAGACCCTTCGGGCCGGAGCTGATGCTACCTCTTACCAAATCGACTCAATTAGCCCTCATAAAGCAACACCCTGCGTAGACACACGGAACGCTGGATGTCATTGACAGACTGCAGACTGGCAAGGGCCTCTATCCAGAAACCTTGCCCGAAGCGAACAAAATTCTGCCTAGGGCAGAGCAGGCCCCACCTAAGGAACCTGGTGGGGCTTTGGACAGGACACTGTCGACTGAATAAGCGTCTACACACGCTGGGAGTCGTAAACGACCCCATCTGTCGCAGTTGCCTTGAAGAAGATGAAACGCCGGAACATGTGTTATAGCAATGCCCGGCGCTCGCATCGATAAGAAGATCCATACTGGGGGACTTCTGGCACAGTATGGCCAGGCTAAACGACAACTCACCCGGCAAGGTTCTCGAGCTGATCGACACCGTCCGCTGGCTTGAGGACTGACGGGGAGGGGTGGACGCTCTGGAGGGATAGTACAATGGGCCCACTATTGAGACCTAAGTGCCAGTGCGGCCCTCGAACCAGAACTATATTCAATAATTGTTCGATTTAGAATGCATAAAATTGTGCTGGCCGACATTGTGAAAATTTACTGACAAATTTCAATTGAACTTCCCGAATAGCGAACATTATGTACAAGTACAATACATGTTTCAGCTGATATGAAATTTATTGAAAATCATTCAAGCTTCAAACGTTTGCAAAGGGTAACAGCATACATTTTAAGATTTTACCACAATATTCGCAACAGCTCAAATAAACGTATAAATTGTCTCTCTGTAAAAGAATTAAACAACGCAAGTAATTTATTAATTATATTGGTTCAAAAACAATTTTTCGCTTCAGAAATAAATAGACTTGCTAAGAACAAATAGCTAGACAACTCCAGTAAATTAAAATCATTAAATCCATGGAATTATAAGGGTAGGAGGTAAAAATGCAAATGTTAATTTCAATCATAATGTGATGGCATTGCACTATAAATTGACAAGACGCTAACAAATACAAAAGATAAGACAATGACCGTACAATACACCGACGAAGGAAACAGGACGTTGAAACGCAACTCTACACCGGACGCGTGCCATCTGCTGACACCTTAAGAATAAGGAAAGTTTTTTAATTGTAAATATAATTAAGTAGTCGTAGTTGTAGCGTAGACTGGATCAGACGCACATACTCCTTAATCAATATACTCTCGGTACCGAAATGATGTTTCATTTATGTCAACGATCCGGCTATTTAATAAATAATACGATACCTTTACAATAAACATCCCATAGTTTTGCCATCAAATAGCCATTTAACCGAACTATTAAAATAAATGCACATGAATCGCAGTTGTATCCAGGTTTACGAGGCACTTTAGCGTATGTAAGACAAACGTATTGGCCCATCTCAGCTCGAAGCACTGTCAAAGAGATTATATATAAATGCGTAAAATGTTTTCGAGCTAAACCAAGAAGCATTTCCCAACTTATGGGTGATTTACCGTCAAATCGAGTCGAACCAGATCGACCATTTAATAAATGTGGAGTGGACTATGTGGGACCTATTTTAATAATATTGCATACATTGCAATATTCGTTTGTTTTGTTACAAAGGCCATTTAGAACCAGTGGGAGACCTAGCTACTGACAGTTTTTTAAACGCTTTCTATCGTTTCATATCCAGACGTGGAAACGTTTCAGAAATTCATTCTGATAATGCCACAAATTTTGTAGGCGCACATAATGAATTGAAACAACTATTTAAATCTCACAATTTTATACAACAGATTGAAAATGCATCGGTTAGGAAGGGTATCACGTGGAAATTTATACCTCCTCATTCGACTCATATGGGAGGCATATGGGAATCAGGGGTGAAATCAGTCAAAGGTCACATAAAGCTTGTTTTGGGAAATGCACATGCGACATTTGAGGAAATGTCCATGCGATATTTGAGGAAATGTCCACGCGACATTTGAGGAAATGTCCACATTGTTAACTCGGATAGAAGCCGTTTTAAACTCTCGACCGTTAACACCACTTTCCAATGATCCAAATGATCTTGCTTTCCTCACTCTTGGCCATTTTTTGATTGGGTGTCCCATCAATGCACCACCCTCTTCAAGCTATCTGGACGTCAACATCCATAGACTGTCACGATGGCAAAGAATTAAGCAAATGCGACAAGATTTTTGGAAGCGCTGGGCCACTGAATATCTGTCAACGCTACAAAAACGTGCTAAATGGCGCAAAACTACCGACATCACTCTGGGGTTCTGATTAAGGAAGACAATGCTCCTCCGCTCCATTGGCATCCAGGGCGAGTCATGAAGTTACATACAGGTGCCGACGGCGTTGTCAGAGTGGTAACTATTAAGTGCCATTAAGTACTCATAAAGAGAGCAGTGACAAAATTGTGCCCTTTGCCAATAGAAGACGACAGTAACAATAAAAACAATTTGTGACAATCATGTAAATATATCTTTAATCTAGTTTTAAGTATATAACATTTTCAGATTTATTTATATTGTGTATATTATGTATAAGTATGTATTAAGTAGTACTATACTGTTCATTTTTTTTAACAATTCTTTATTATGTTGTTCCATATTTTGAAACAAGGAATGTAATCCATTGTTTCAAGGCGGGCGGTAATTATGTATAGAATTTATTTTGTTTTGGTTTTAAAATATATGTACCTACCCTGAAGTAGAGGGGAATTGCGAGTAGGGTTCTTAACCGTTAAGATAGTTTAGTATTAAGTCTTCATCAGCGTTCGTTACAAGACAGCCACAGTCATAAATAAAAGTCCGAAAGATAAATGTTAGTATAATTTATGTCCATAACATTACCAGTCCATGTTCGGAGCTAACAACAACTGAACTTAGTTCATATAACTAAGTTCACAACAAACGTCAATGTTGTTCATAGGATTTTGAACGAAAAAGAAAATCAGTTCCAAATCGTCAAATTGTCCAAATCTTTCATTAAAATTATTACTTAATTTAGTTAGATAATTAACGTATATTCGGGAATCTAACTGATTTTCCAGAAACATTTTAGACATTTGAGGAAAATGCGTTTTTTTTTTTTAATGTGAAGACCAAAAGGTTTACCTTTAAATGCTTTAATAGCACTTACCGTATCTACCAAATCCTTATTTTCAAGTTGCAATTCAAGATTTAACTGATTTAATTTCTGAGAAATGTCAGCTATAAAAGCTACATCATCTAGCCAGTTAGGATCTTCAAGAGTACTATAAATATCCCATTTTTGTTAAAGAACTGGTTTTATTTCAACAATCAAATTAAGAAAACGTTCTAATACTTTGCCTTTGCTAACCCACCTCAATTCTGTATAAGTTAGTAAATCAGAATACTCAGCATCATCATCTTCAAGTAGTTTTTTGAAATGTCTGTGCTGTAAAGGAGCAGATTTTATAGAATTTATAATTTTATTTATGGAATCCGAAACATGGCTAAATGAAAGAACATTAGAGCACAGAACTCTCTGGTGTAATACGTAATGGTAAGCAAAAAAAGGAAAGGATTCATCTTTTTTTACACAATGTTATAAATCCTATATAAAGCGTAAAGCTCTCTCGAAGGACCCGTCAGCAATGCTTGACAGCGTCAGGCTCCCTGACGGTTCCTACATCAAGACCAACCGCGAGACAATAGGGCTTCTTTTAGAAGCCCATTTCCCGGGGTCGGATGCTTGGTTAAACGCACCACCGAGAACGGACACCAGATCTAAGGCTCGCCCCGAGGACTGGCGTCAAAGGTGGTGACTTAAAACAAAGTTAAGTGGGCCATCGATAGATTTGGCCCATTTAACCCAAGTCGCCGGGTCTCGGTGGGATCTCCTCTTGCAAAGGGGCGGTGAGAGACTTGTAGGCCACCTGGTACACCTCTTCAGAGCAAGCATTGCCCTGAGATACATTCCGGAATCTTGAAGAGCGGTGAGAGTCGACTTTCGACATTCATAAAGTCCTAAGGACTTTAGACGTATAAGGCCCTTCATCAGCTCGTTGTAAGAACTGAGAAGGTGCTAGAACAGAAAGAGTTAACCTTGGTAGCGTTTATAGACATAGAAGGGGCGTTTAACAACTCTACCTTCTAGTGCCTTTCCCAATCGATCGAGGGCCGCGGCATAGAGGCTACCGTTAGTGGATGGGTCTCATCAATGCTGCGGACCCGATCGATTGAGATAACACTCCGCAATGAAACGATCAGAGCAGGAGTGAGCCGTGGCTGTCCGCAGGGAGGGGTTCCTTCCCCTGTACTGTGGAACCTTGTGCTCGACGACTTCCTGATCAAGTTGAACGGGGAAGGTTTCTATGCGCAAGCATATGCTGACGATCTGGCCATGATGGTGAAGGGCAGGTTTGAAGGAAGTGTAGCGGACGCGGGCTCTCGGCTAATCCTAGCATGACTGAGCTTGTGCTGTTCACCAACCGACGGAAGTTGAGGAACTTTCGAGTACCCTCTCTTCAAGGTACACAGTTGCGTCTCTCTCGGACAGCCAGGTATCTAGGGGTGACCTTGGATTCTCGGCTGACCTGGAGAGACCACGTGGAAATCCAAGCAAAGAAGGCTTGCGCGTCTTTGCAGATGTGTAAGCGGATCTTTGGAAGTAAGTAGGGCATCAGCCCAAGGATGATCCATTGGATGTACACCGTTATGGTGAGACCGGACCACGATGCGGACACGCCTGGGTCAAGCGCAAAGTTTAGCCTGTTTAGGGATAACCGGCGCAATCAAAACTCGACAGCCGCAATGGAGGCGATTCTTAATCTGAATCCGTTGCATGTTGAGGTGGAACTGCAAGCCAGAAAGGCAGCCGTCCGGCTGCCAAGTAACGGGATGTGGAACACGACTGGTGAAGGGACCAGTCTCTTCCAGTGGGGGACCGAATCGCCTCTTTGAGAGATGACCAGTGCCTCCCGACTTACCAGTTTGATTTTGTTTGTATTCCCCAACCGTGAGGACTGGGAGCACAATAAGAGAGACCTTCGCAGCCCCGCCGGTCTTGAGTGGTACACGGACGGGTCGAAGGCTGAGCAAGGAACAGGCGCTGGCATATGCGGGGAAAGATCCAGGGCTCGAATTTCCGTGCCGTTGGGCGAATACTCCAGTGTATTCCAAGCGGAAGTATACGCCATCTTGTGGTGTGTAAGCGAAAACCTCCACCGGGGTTTCGTTAATAAGGCTATTTACATATGCAGTGACAGCCAGACAGCCCTGAGGGCCCTTGCGTCGAGCAAGGTAACCTCAAGGCTAGTTCTTAACTGTAGAGCGAGTCTGGCAAGGTTGTGTCAACAGAAACTTGTTCGGATCGCATGGGTGCCAGCTCACAATGGCATTGAAGGCAACGAGGCAGCGGACCAGTTGGCTAGAGAAGGGGCGATAAGTCCTTTCTTGGGCCCGGAACCGGCCTTTGGTGTGTCAAGAAGACCGATTTATTCAGCGGTAAAGAACTGTGCTCGGGCACAGTTCGAAGCCTATTGGGACGGGGCCCCCGGAACGAGGCAGTCGAGGCTTTTCATTAAGGGACCTTCGGCTGGACCCAGGCTGGCATGGTTGCTCCAACTCAACAGGGAAAAACTGGGTCGCATATTGGGCTTGGTTACACGCCACAATAGCCTGAACAAGCACCTTCATACTATGAGGGCGATAGATCACGAAATGTGGAGGAAGTGTGGAGAGGAGGAGGAGACCTCCACTCATATCCTATGTGACTGCGCTCCACTTGGAGTGCTAAGATATAGGTATCTCGGAAAGCAATTTGTTTTGCCGGACGAGTTATGGGAGCTGGAGTGGGACAGGCTCCTTGCCTTTGTGGAGGCAGCCGGGGTCCCCTAGCAAATCGTCTATGATGCGGATGTACAATGGGCTACTAGGCCTAAGTGCTGCGAGCCCCTTTAGAGACTGCCCTTATTTCTAATAATAATATAAATCCTTTGCTTTTGCCTATCAGTTGTAATTGAAAATTTATATAAGTGAAGTTTTCGTTCCAAAAGAAAATTTTTAAAAACTTGATAAATATCTTCACTTCTCGTTTTTTCTTTCATTGGCATTTCTTCCTTCCTTCATCGAAAATCATTCTCGTTAATATTATTAATTGAAATATCCATATAAGATCAAGTTAATCACAACCTCGGAGAGCACCAACTGCTGTCTGTAGATCGAAGGTTTTCGTGCTAAGTCTGGATATGTTAAAAACATTTAGATTATATTTTTTAGATATTATTTATTTTTTATAATTTTGTATATTACAATTCTCGTTCAGTAGATAGAAACAATATTTTAATAGATTTGCAGTAAACTCAATCTAATAAAACAGATGGAATAATATTATTGCTTATTTTGAAATTATATTAAAGTAATATTTTAGAAACATTGCCACGGGCGCATAACAGACCAACCATGGGCGTCGGGTTGGCCACCACTGTTCTAGAGTATGGGATAAGAAAACATAAATTCGCAAATAACTCTTCTAAGACAGGAGACAGTTACATAGAATTTTATATTTTTGGAAAGCTCTCAACAAAACGGGTTTAATGGACTCATATGCAAGAATGGTTGCCATTAACAAAAAAACAAATGGTAGATGGTAGCGGCGAAGTGCTAAGTTTAATTTGGAAAGTTAAATGGCAAGTACTCCAAGGGCCAATGAAAAAATGTTTTGAATTTTTCTGATATCTTGAAATATAATTATGATAATTAAAAAATATCATGAAATTTCAATTTCCGGTTCTAGAGACGATAAGAGATAGAAAATTTTCCTTGAATTGCTCATGAAAAAGCATTTAAATGTATGAAACAACGAAAATAATACATCCTGTACATATTGTAAATAAATTGTAACAGAATTTTTTCTGTTCCATTTGAAATGGTTATCTCTTTCATTATTCGTATTCTTGCCCTGCAGTGCTGATTTTGCGAATAAGCCTGCTGCGAACCTACAAGGGAGTAAAACCCTCCTCGCTAATGGAATCTTTATTTTCATTTTTCATTTCTACTCTCAGACACGCTTTTCTTACTTTTCTGGTCTGGTCTGTTTTTTTTTAATTTCTCTTCGCCTTCACTATCCTCTTGTCGTTCACACGGATCCTCGGTGGTGAGTTCCTATTATGGCTGTGGACCACTCCACCGCGGTGGTGACGGCAAGGTTCTTTTGATTTTCCTTCTTTATGTCTTCTCATGAACCTAATGGAGTTTCGGCTCCACTCATTTTCCCACTCATCATCATTTGATGTTTGAATTGCCAAGACGGCAGTCGTAGATATTAGTATCTGTTTAAATTAATAATTTATTAAGTCTTGATTAATTAAATATTACAGTTTTTCGTATTAATGTTTGCTACCATTTGAATTAGTGATTTTCTTTTGTAAAATAGATGGCGCACGCTATGTGGCTGAGATTTTTGCTTATTGTCATTTGTGGTTTTATAACTAGTTTTTGGCAATTGAGTAACAGATGTCGTTAGAGGTAGAGGTACCAAAAGAGAATATAATATCGTAAAGAACGAATACGCAATATATTTGGATTGTTTATGCATCTCTGTAAATGTAAAAAATCACCTTGGGGAGTACATCCGGATGAATCGACCAATCACCGTCGATGATTTAGGTGCAAGTGTACGGAGTACGTAATAAACGTACTGCGATCGTTACTTGGGTGTGAGTTGCAAACTAAGGTGGACGTGTTCATCTCAAATTAATCAAGCTCTTGAGCTCATTAAGAATAGATTGAGTTAATTACGAGCGCCCATTTCATCTTAATCAAGGGTCGATCAAATTATACACTAGGTAAGACAGCTCTGATTTAAATTTTTGATACGTATTCCTAACTAATACTCCACTATGACTTTAGGCCTTCTTCTTCGTTTTTGGTTTGTCTTTCTTTCTTCAATACGTTGTTTGTTGGTTGGTTCCTTTGTTTGTTCGGATGCTTGGTTCGTCCGTTTGCCTGTTTATGGATTGATGGGGTTGCTGTACGAGTGGCGTTACCCATCGAGACTTTGCGTCTTGGTCCTGTATTTAGGTTTTGTGCCATAGCACTTTTGGAGGATCAAGAAATTGCAGTATTATCCAAGGACGTTTCATACCATAGGCACCTGGAGGTAACCACCTCTAAAAGAAAATTGAAGACGATTTCTGCAGGGTGAAGTCTTGCATTGAAAGCCACCCCGAAGCTAGTGTTTTTCAGGGTGTGTTAGTGTTATGAAAAAAAAACTATCTGCGACTGGTAGCTGTCCGTAGGATTGAATCGGCTTGCCAACCCAAGTGGGTATCCTTCAGCCTTGTAGGGCAATGTCATAGCCGTACCTCCAAGCTACGCTGGAAGTTATTCAGGTTTTATTTTGATTTTGACATTTGTTTATTTTGGGTAAATTAATTATGGTTTATTGTTATGGGGAATTTAACATTTATGCGTGTATCTTTGAGATCTCAAAAACTACATAAATGATACAATATAACTTTCTTCGAGTCAATGTTAGGTTCACTTTGTTATTTGCCTGCGAGGTATCACATTCATTTGCGACCATCTGCACAGTTGTACTGCTGGTCTTGGTACTGGCGCCCGTTATAAGAGTCTTGTAAAGAAAAATCGAACCACGACTCAGCGACTTTGAGTTGGCCGGAGCCCTTGGTTCTACTAATCGACAATGAATTTGATATCACGCTCGTTTAATTTGTGTTAATTTCTTAAGGACATCGTGTTAGATTTGTTTGTGTTAACCCTACTTGAAGCAGTTTTGTTTTATGTAAAAGACAATGTAATAATTTTTTTTGTTCATTAAATTTTGTGTGTAAATTCAAGCAACGCCTTTTACTCAAAGAACCAAGGTAATTTTATAACCTGCCATCCTGCCTAGGAGAAGTTTATGGTTATAAAATCTAGTCGATCATTTATCTGTATTTCGCTTACGAATTTCCCTACTCTGTTATACGCACCCGTTGAACAAAAGTGGCCACAGTATTTAATTCTGAGACTAACGTACTAGAGGATTCACTATTTTTATGTTAGCCTTTAAATATTCTACAACAATCTAATTTCCCGTTTTTTAATATTCAAGTAATTTATTTAAGTATTGCTGATATATGTGTTTCCTGTGATTTTTTTATCGCTTGTACCCCTCAGATGGCATGTTAGAACATTTGTCTCTTCATAATATTTGTAATACGCACAAATGATGGGTACAAATTAAAAGATATTTGCAGTTATAGAAGCAAAACTTGGTGTGGTATCTGGATGGAGGATATTCGGGGGAATGCCAGGTTTAGATGTGGCAGCGAGGAGAGAGCAAGTAAGTATTGGATGGGCGAGGAGCATAGAAGATATGGATTATACGGAAAATAGTAGGACATGTGGTAGCACTGGTTGAGGGACTACACGAAACTGGTGTGGGAGGAAGAAATGGAAGTTTTCAAGGTGATGTATGATGGAGGACGGATGGGGAATGAAGGTGTTAGAAAAATTGAGACAGAATTGAAGTTTTTTTAGTAGCTTTAGTAGATTTTTTTGCAAATAATAATATTGTGAGTAACATGGTACTACTGCATGGTACATGGTAACAACTACACCTGATGGTTCTCAAAATGTAATTTTATATGAATATGTTAATATGCCCATATATATGTGGCAAAAACTTGTTTAGTTGTAAAGTTTGTTCCATCAATGGATTTGTGAAACAAAAATGATGCAAAATACTATAAAAATTCGAAAAATGGGTGTGAAAAAAACTTAGATTTCCTTGAAAAATTCCTGCAGTTGACATTGCGGGTCCATTTCCTAGATCTTCACGCGGAAACTCGTAATTATTAATCACAGCCGATTTCTTTATAAAATATGTTTACGGTTATTTTTCCGTCAGGCGGAAGCTATTACTATAACACAGTTTATTGAAAACGAAATGTGTATTTTTAAGCTTTTCAGCTTCATTTTTAAAAGTTACTTCAAAAATTTGTTAAAACGTAAAATACTACTATATCCAGGTTCTTGAACGGCTCAAGTGCAGGAGGTGATAGATATAGAAAATCAGTCGTGTCTCCCGCAAATGCCATGTTTTCGCATTCGAAGACTATATGGGAAACAGTTTGACGAGGGTTCCCACAATTACATTGAGCGGAAAGTATTAGGTTCAATCCGTTGAGTTACTGATAAAATTTTGTTGTAAATCACCCCGTATATATAATTAATTCTATTATCTTTAATTACATTTGCAAAACAGCATTCAGAGATATTTGTGCAGTTAGAACATAATCGAGCGACAGCCCACTTACACCCACTTACAAATCTCACATCTTTGATAAACTCGTAGCTTACTCTTCTTTTCTTTCCATTATCCCATTTGTCCTCCCATCGCATCTATTCACACCTTCAGGTTCTACTTCCTCGTTTATTAGTATATCACTCTCACTATAACGCCACCTTTTTTTAATTTGTATTTAGCACCTCTTCTAAAAATATCGAGTTGGAAAGAGAAGGTGTAAAAATCAACAGTAGTTATGACGAGTACCTCAGGGCAGTATTCTGGGGCCGCTATTATTCGTACTATTTGTAAAAGATCTTCCATATTATTTCTGTAAAAAGTATTTGCAGCGTTTTAACTTGACAATACAAGTTTTATTATAAAAGGTAAATATTACGATGATATAATCAGAAATGGTTCACAAGGCTTGAAACTAGCAAACAGCTGGATTGAAGCAAACAACTTAGTAAAAGTATGCTTGTGTTTTATTTAAAATAGCAAATTTTTTGAGGCATTAAAAAAAATTTCGCTAGATACAAATGCTATTCTGTTTTCCGATAACATCAAGTTTCTTGGTATACTGTTAGACGATACTAAGAGGTGGGCTGAACACGTCAAATATTCACATTCGACATTGAGCGATGAGTGCTACGCAATTCGTGTCGAGAAGTTTCTTTTCGTTTTCTGAAATTTAATGTTCCATCTGCGTACCGGTTCAATCTAA
>JAFFZR010017962.1:0-22393 GCA_018397195.1 Lethrus apterus | reverse complement strand
GGCAAACTTTTACTAAGAAAAGTCGTTCATAATAAGAAATTGTGGCCCTATACAAAATTTCAGAAAGATCTACCTACTTTGATCAAACCGTGATTAAACAAAACAAGACCGTTTGATCAAAGTAGGTAGATCTTTCTGAAATTTTGTATAGGGCCACAATTTCTTATTATGAACGATTTTTTTTTAGTATAATTTTGCCGTATCATGGATTAGTTGGATTAATTTGTTCATTTCATTGATCCTTCTATTAAAATTGTAAGGCCGTTTTTCGTGATTTTTTTCTTATGCAACCTATTTAAAATTGTATACCGTTGAAAACAGAATTAAAAATCATAACGAAATAACAAATAAAAAATATAGGTTGTCATTTAAAAAAAATGGCAATGACGTCATAACAAATAAATGAAGGTGTTTAATAAAGAATTTTTTTCGCCAAGTTGTAGCTAAGACTGTCCCATTTAATAATATACATGGTTTGTTGGTGATTATACTGATTATATCACAATTGAAGTCGCTATAGTCTCGGGCCCGTTTTGTAGAACGGACTGTATGTATGTCTATATAGTTTTTTATAGGCATTTTTTCATTATTTTTGCATTTTCTCATTTGCAGTTTTCTATATTTTCTGCATCCATCTTCATATATCTTTCGTATCATTCAATAAAATAAAATATTCACACACGTTAGCCTTTCTTAACATTATCTCTGATGAATGCTTTTTAATAACAGAATGGCGTCCACAGCCCTTACATATTGGTATTTACTCCTATAACTGAATTCCGAAAGTCACATTATTACAAAATCCAGACAAAACATGGTAATTTTCTTATCAAAATTATGCAAATAATCAAGAATAATTATAATTATATTAATAATACAATAAATACATAACTGCGCATATTTACTGAAACTGAGGTCCTGGGCACAGGGCTTCCGGAAAAAATATACAACTTGCAGTTGCAAAAAATTATTCCAATATTAATTTAACGTAAAATATACTTCGGCAGTAGAAATTATTACAATTATATGAATTATCTATTATCTATAAGAAGAAGAAGGATCTATTATTATTCGATTAAAATTTTGAATAGAAAAAGCTTAATCAAGAAAATGAATTTTATGAAACTTTGTAAAGCATGTTTGTAAAGTGCAGTTGATTTTATTCCTTATTTTATTATTTATTTTAATATTCTTTTGAAAATATGCACAGTAATTAATTGTCCTTTGAAGAATTAGAAAAAAAAATATATCATTTTTGTTTATTAAGGACACACACTCACTTGCAAATATCTGTATGTACCCATATGTTCTTGAAACTTCTCGTTGAATTTTGGAATATTTTAGTAGTAATTTGTTTACACTTTAATTTACATACTTTTTAGAACACTTTGTGTAAAGAATATTTATTTGTATTTGAAAAATGTATTATTTACAATACAGAGTAATTAAACAAATTAAATATTTTATCACATTTCCAGATAGATTATCCAAAAACATAATAATCTAACGTATGGTTCACTGTTCAAATATATAAATCATAAAATCAGTACTTACGTTTTATAATTTCGTTAATATTTTCACTTAATTACACAGATAAATTATCAACTTTATTAAACGAGTATATTTCTTAAGGATATATCAATCTCCTTATGCGTTTTAATAAATAAAAATGAAAATAAATAGTACTTATATGTCATTTGCAATTTCCCCACTCAATTCTTTGTGGTTACATAAAAAAATAACTGTGTTACTTGATACAAATAATTATTATTGATGTACAGACAAACAATTTGTTATTAACTGTTTTCATTGCATTTGATTTTTTCATGATAATTGATTCTATTTTATGTTATTTATGTTCATCAGTGGCCTCGAAAGTTTATTTTATTGAGGGCGACGAACACAATATTTTATTTACTACAGCTATATTGAGTATAAACTCCAGGGGGGGTAATAAACATGTGAATTTTTTAATGTTTTAGTTAAAAAATGACTTATTTTTTAAATTGGTATTTTAAATCGTTTAATTTAATTCAAAATTAAAAAGATGATTATGTACTAGGAAAGATAATTTTATTGTAATTTTATTGTTAATACAGGGTCTTACAAAAAGGAGGAACACTCAATAACTTTATTATTTTGAGTTTTACAAAAAAACGTTGAAATAGTTTTTTGTTTAAGAACATGCGCATTATTTGGCGAAACCTTCAATTGGTTTTTCCAATTTCCGGTTAAACCGGAAACGGACACAACTTTGCTTTTTTAAATGAATCTCTGTATATTTTTTGATATTTTTTCATTCGTTACATTTTTTACTTTCTGAACGTACCAAATTGTATGTATGTTTTATAAGAAAATTTTGCTGTAAATCTCAAACAAATATTTCGAAGTGTTCAAGACAGCTATTTAAGACAAAAAAAACAAAATATCTATTGCCATGAAAACAAATTTCTTTAAGTATTTGACATCTGTCACTTCTGCCAGAGTTTGTTTATTAATTAATTAACAATAGATCCATTCTTTCACTATTATTCATTTTTATTATACAAACAAGGATTACAAATATTATTATTATATATAATCAATTTCGTAGAATGTATTCAAACTACAAGTAAACAAACTCTGACAGAAGTGACAGACGTCAAATACTTAAAGAAATTTGTTTTCATGGCAATAGATATTTTGTTTTTTAAATAGTTTTCTTGAACACGTCGAAATATTTTTTTTAGATTTACAGCAATTTTTTTTATAAAACACCAATAAAATTTGTTACGTACAGAAAGTAAAAAATCTAACGAATCAAAAAATGTCAAAAAATATACAGTGTCATTAAAAAAACCAGTTGTGTCCGTTTTCGGTTTAACCGGAAGTTGGAAAAACCAGTTGAAGGTGCCGCCAAACAGCGCGCATGTTCTTAAACTAAGGTGACCAGACGTCCCGCTTTTGGCGGGACAGTCCCGATGTTTAACAATTTGTCCCGCGGCGTTTTGAAAAAGTCCCGAGTTTTGGAAAGATTAAATTTTTGTCAATAATGTGTATATTCCATCATTTTGAAACAAACTATGTTCCATACAATAATGTATTAAAACGTTTTTTTTTTACAGCTTGTACAGCTTTTTGAACTATAATTAAGGAGTGAACCCATTTGTGAAAAATATGGCAGAGAATTTTTTTTGCTCGAAATCTACCCCCCACCTCGCCCCCGTCAATTTTGTCCCGCTTCCACAATGTTAAAATCTGGTCACCTTATCTTAAACAAAAAACTGTTTCATCATTTTTTTGTAAAACTCAAAATAATAAAGTTATTGAGTGTTCCCTCTTATTTGTAAGATCCTGTATACCATATTGTTATTAAATACAATTTCCATTATAATGGCTGTCCTAGGGAAATCTACAACTTACATCCTTTGGGAATTAATTTTTTTGAAAATTTTTTGAGCCTGCTATGGATTTTAAAATCTATAAATTAGATAATTTATCAAATTAATGCCTTAGCAATGTTTATATCGAGCTTGTGTTCATAATGCTGATAAAGAAATAGAATTTTTGGAGATTCACTTGAATTTACAAAATTAAATATAAAATGATCTTAGATATATTAATAAATATCGCAGATATCCAAAGTAAAATAAATATCTTTAATAATGTTTATTGGTTCTTTTAATTTGTTCGAGTGTTGAAAATAGGAAGTTGAACTCATTAATAATTTATAATTGAATAACATTTATTTACATGCTTCAGAAATTAATCGAAAGGCACGTGTCCTAGTTTTCTTTCAGTCTAGATACGAGTGAAGTCATTGCAAATATGTTTACAGTTTACAATAATGGGGCACACGTGCGTGTATGCAATTAAAATTATCGTTAATATGAAATACTTTTATTGTTTATAGACATATTCTACACATTTACCCCATTAACCTTGTCATATTTACTTACTTTCATTCGATTTTCTCTTCAGAGCATATTTATTTATAATGAAATGTGTTGTTGTCCTACTGCATGCAGTAAAACACAGTCGCAATTGAATTGCGATAAATATTAATTATTATAGTGATTGTAAGGTTAATCGTTATTGTCAATATTTTCGGCATCAAATTGAAACCAAAGTTGTCGCATATACATCGTAAGTATATGCGACGTTTCTTTCTCGGTTCTTTTCTAAATGAAGAAACATAAAAGTTCTATGATCAACATTTCGTCAATACCTTTATGTATACTACTCATAGTAATGCCATCTTTTTCCAAACCAATGCCTCTTTCACTTTCAAATCTGATTTCTCTATTTTCTGTTTCTATTTTCTTTCAATTATAGCTTTTGTGAAATATGTCAACATTCCTCTAGGCATTTTTTGTATGACATGTATTGTACGTACTTTTGCACAACAAATTTTAGAGTTTAGTAAGTTGAACATTTGCCATAGTCTGTTCATAATAAGAAACTTCCCGTTAAGTTGCTGTTGCTATGTCTGTTCGATCTCTTATATGGGTCTTCTGATACGAATTCTGCTCCTTTTATATACAGGATGGGATTAAAGTGTGGAATATTTAAAAAAAAAACGAACTCAACTGATTTTTTCAAAAAACGCTGAAACAGGTCGATTTTATTTTTTAAAAATACACATTAATATGTGCGATTCAGCCGACTTTCATTTGTTTCGTAGTTATGACGTCATCACAATAAATTTAAATGACAACATACATTTTTTTTAGTGGAATCCAATAGTGATTTTTCTACCCTGTATAGCCGTGCAAAAAAAAACATAAGATTGTACTAACAAAATTCTGAAAAAAATCTGAAAATTTAATGTTGATATTATCTTAGATAACAAATAATTCCGACCATGAACGATACGTAACTTTCTTGTTGGAGAACCTTTCGTTTTTATCTTACAACCTTTGTAGCGTATAGAATAATCAAGATACCATGATAATAATAGTAATAATAATGTTCACTCGATTTTTCCCAGAATTTTTTTTTGCAACCTTATGATTTTCTACCCATAAAGGGTAGAAAAATCACTATCAGATTCCACTACAAAAAAAATTTGTTGTCATTTAAATTTTTTTGTGATGACGTCATAACTACAAAACAAATGAAAGTCGGAAGGTGAATCGCACATATTAATGTGTATTTTTAAAAAATAAAATCGACGTGTTTCAGCGTTTTCTAAAAAACCGGGTTCGCTTTTTTTTAATATTCCTTACTTTATTCCCACGCTGTATATTCAAAACCAAGTTTTAAGTTGCTCTAGAGTTTTCAAATTTCTATACTTTTGCATACAATTGACACGAAATACATCTCAACTTTATAATTACAAATTTATAAATGAAATATAAATTTTCAGTGCCGCGACTAAGATTTGAATCCTAGACTTTGAGATTACTAGCTTAATAACTACAGTAAATTGAATCGTTATTTTCAGCGATTAGATCAAATTAAATGAAACCTCAAATTTCAAAAAATTATGCAAGTTCTATTCTTGAGAAAGATGTTGAAAACCATTAATATGAAAAATCAGAGAAAATACTACACAAAATACATTGACAAGTATTTTGGCATATGCCTTACAATTAGGCAACACCAATTACGCATAATAAGTAGCCTCTGTGCAAGGTTGAGAATGGGTGAAAATTTTCTAAAATGTCTAGGCCACATATACAGTTATCAACTATAATGTGACTTAAAATATCATATAGACAATATAGCTATAACTTACGATAGATGATCGCCCTATCCCGATGTACTACCCTGCACAGAGGCTACTCCTTTACCGTAATTAGTGTTGCCTAATTGTAAGGCGTCCCAAATATAAGATCTCAACTAGTGCTGGCAAAATCCGTTGATATTAGGATCCGGATATCCGGATCCAAAACTATCCGGATACCCGAAGATCCGGATATCTGGGTTCGATGTATTATCCGGATCTGGATCCGATATCTGGATATTTTACATTCTTACACTCTCTACTCTACTATATTTATATACTAATAACTATAAATATTACAAAAATATATCACGTTTTTACTGGTTGCTTGCTCACGATTAAAAATATAAAATAAATATTAATTCCAGATCCGGATCCAGATCCGGATCCGGATATTGAAAATATGAGGTATCCGGATATCCGGATATTTCGGATCCGGATCCCAGCCCTAATCTCAACACCAACTTTCACATTTTAAATGCAATGGTATACATTTTTAATATTGTTTAGATAGAGCTTCTAATTCTGAGCAAAACTGTATTAGCATGTCCTATTCTTATCTCTTACCATTTTTGAGATATATTTTTTTTTTTGCAAATATGCCGTAAATAGCATTTCTGTGAAACTGATAAATTCGCCATGTGCGCTGGTAATAATGAATTTCGACTTAGAATCCAGATAAATTATTATGAAGCCTATCCCAGGATTAACTGGCAAAAATTCAAACCGATCAAACTGATTTGTCTCTGTTATTTTAAATAGAACACTATGTATATTATTATACCTTGGAATGGATATTAAAATAACCTTTCGAATGGCTCTAGGATTCCCTATAGCTAAACCCCGAGGTTCTGAATTTATACTGCTTTAACTGAAAATTATCGTGGGACAGGCTGTATAAGATATCTTAATAATGCTGTATATACTACATGTGCACTCTTATGTTATCTGGACTATTCACACAGTAACTAGTCGCGATGTCTGATTTGCCGAGTACTTTCGTTGCTGGATTTCATAACGAAGAGGATGTTCGTAAAATGAAATATAACGAATTTGGAAACACGGGAATGAAAATTTCACAACTTTCCCTCGGAACTGCTGGTTTTTCAAATATTTATGGGTGAGGCTTCCATTAAAATTATTGATATCTATTTTATCAACAAGAATTGCCTACACTATAAACTCGAAATATATATGTCTAACAAATCTTGTATTTGTAGTAAAAAGCTACATTTTTGTTTCAAGAAAATATGTTGCATATGAAATCATATGATAGTTTTATTAATATTGCATGTAGGTAGGCAACCACATTTACACGAGAATTATCGGATTCTCAAACAGGTCAATAAACTTGAAGAAAGATTGTATTTGGAATTTGTAACTTGACTCTTTTGCCTGTTAAATTACATGTTATAACGGCATTATTCATAGTTAAATACCTGTTGCATTCATGGCACAGAAGCCAAACAAAGTCGCGGATCTTAGTTGGAATACATATATTTGAAAAGATGAACACGTTTACTCATTTAAGCTACGGTTTTATTTAGTTATTAACTTACTTTTCTATTGTTTGTTATTGAAAAATAAATAATTATTTTTTTATTCAGGAATTTTTATTTTTAATAGTTTCATATTTAAGACAAATTGCAAATTTTATTTGGATATTTAAGAATGTTCTTTTAATCAGAATTATCATTTCAAGATAAATCTTTTTTGCCTTTATAGAAATGTTACTTTGGAAGAGTGCAAAGAGACCTTGCTTAAAGCCATAAAATCAGGAATTAATTATATTGATACAGCTTACTGGTATGGACAGAACGTTTCCCAAGAAATCCTTGGAAAGGTATTAAATAAATTATTACGGAAATCATTTTAAATGCGTTTAAATTTTTAGTGTTTACAAGATATTCCACGTGAAGCATATTATTTAGCTACTAAAGTTGGACGATATGAAGCAGATCCTAAATTCATGTTCGATTTTTCTTCTGAAAAAACTAGATGGTGTATCGAAAACAGTTTGAAAACTTTGCGAGTTGAATATTTAGACATTTTACAGGTAAAAATATTTTCTTTCTATATTTATGAAAAAAAAAATAAATTTTAGGTTCATGACATTGAATTTGCCCCTTCTGTTGATTACGTCATACAAGAAACTTTACCAGTTTTGAAAGAAGCTTTAGAGAAAGGTGTAACAAAATTTATTGGTGTTACAGGATATCCAGTTTCTGTACTGCGTGAAATCATTGAACGTAGCAATATCAGAATTGATATGGTATTAAGTTATTCACGGTTGTCATTAATTGATGACACTTTAACATCATTTATTCCAGATTTTAAAGTTAATTTGTCATTAAAGGGGTAATTAAATAGTAATAAAATTATTGTAGGCGAAACATATTGGAATTGTAAATGCTGGTTGTCTTGGAATGGGTTTACTAACTAATAGTGGACCACAAAAATGGCATCCAGCTAATGATGAAATTAAAAATGCTTGCGAAGAAGCTCGTAATTACTGCAAGGTTTCTTTGAAATTAATAAATCATAATTTAATCATTTCATTTTTCAGTCTGAAGGAATTGAATTAGGTAGATTGGCTATGCATTTTTTGTATACTAAACCCGGTCCTGATACACAATTGGTTGGTATGAACACAATTAAATTATTGGATTCAAATTTAGATGTTTTGTTTAATGGAATCAACAAACACGAAATGAAAGTTTTGGAATATATTCAACGAAAGTAAGATGTTTGAATTAAATTGATTTGTTTGAAAATACATATTTTGTAGTATATTTCCAAAGCTGAAGACGAAGCATTGGTAAGGAGTTGAAAAATTTAAGTATCAAAAATCCACGTCTTCCAAGTATGACTCAACACTTTCGTTGGTTGCATTGATAAAGCAAAACTCAAACCTGTACATACATAAATAAAATAATTTATGTTGTGAATTTAGGTTTTGCCAAAATTATTTGATTTATTTCCTTAATAAAACAGTCATTATATTTGATTCCCACACTTTTATATTAGGTACGCTACAAAATGATATAGTTTTAGTATTTTAAATTTTGGTACATCAAAAATTAAGCAAATTCCACATTTGTTATAGACATTTATTGTTAAGAAACTGAAGGCTGGAAGATGTACTTATATGTGAAAACCAAGATTACCTAATAGTGTTGAGATGCAACTTTGATAAAACTTTGTGTTTGTCTTGATGAAAATCGTCCCTTAACCCGTAAGATCTTGCGTTCATAAATCGTGTAGTTTAAATGTTTTGTTGTATTCCTTAATTCTCTTCTGGTTATTTGTGAGTTTCATAGTTTCAACCTTATCGCCAGCAATTTCGAAATTGACGAGAAAATTTCTTGTTATCTACCAAGAAGGAAACTTTTGTAATCACCGAATGATCTTTGGTATAATAGTGTCATCTGTCAAAATGACATTTTCAACGTATTATTAAAGTTTTCATACCTATAGTAGGTACTAGAAATCAAAAACTAATGACGTAGCGGTAAGAAAAATACCATGCAAACTTTTCAATTTAAGTAAATTATCTAACTTGTGATTGGTGCATGTGATCCTGGTTTTGAAATATAATTCGTTCATAATATTTGAGGTTAATTATCAGAATAACAGAATATACGATGCTCTGTCTAAATTACTTGAAAAGGAAGTGAAGGTAAATATGTACACACAAAAATTAACCATTATTGCTAGAAAATTTATTATGAGAATTATCCACTTGATGACGTGGACCAATAATATTTTAAAACCAAGATCACATGCACCAATCAGAACAATCTTATACTGAAAAGATTCACGGTGCTTTTCTTGCCGCTACGTCATAGTTTTACCATGACAACTTTAAAAATATATTAAATGTCATTTTGACAAATGTCAATGTTATAATTCATTCGGATAATTCTCCAACCAAAGATCATTCGTGCTCAACTTTTGTCTGGCAAGATTTTGATTTTTTTATTCGCAATGATTGCTAAAGGCAATTAAACTCGACCAATTTCTTTGGAAAAGAATTTTCGTCGAATTGGTCTCGTGTAATTGCCAAGCAACCATTGCTCATGCAAAATAAAAATCTTTCCGGCAAAAGTCGAGCACTCATGCTCTTACGTATGAAAATTTTTATTTATTTTAGGTTGGTACGGCTCGTAGTTTTGATAGCAGTTGGTAATGTACGTTGTACTTGGATATGGTGGTTGGTTCGTTTTATGTTTAGTGCGTGTTTTGTTTTTAGGTTAACACTTAAAACGCGTTTAGTGCATTTACAATTTACAATAATTATTCTTTTAAAAATGTTTGAAGGTGAATATTTTCCACGTGGTGGCATTAAACCGGCCACTGGCAAACAGGACAATTCATTTAAAAAAGAAGAAAATGTGAGTTGTATGATTTAATAGTGATTCTATATTCTTCATGTGTTGATTTTAGTTATTTGCGTTGGCCAAGCCAAAAATTAAAAAAACCGAGAAGAGTAGAAAGCGAAGTAAATCAAAAAATGATATTGTTGAAGAACAACTTCTCACTGCTGACACTTTATCATACAGTAAAATTCAAGAAGGAATGTTAATTCTGGGATGTATAAGATCCATATCTTCTATCACGATACAAGTAGAACTGCCAGGACGGGTTTTCGGCAAAATTCATATTAATTCAATATCCGACATGTTCACAACTAAATTTAAAGAATTCGATCAAACAAACGTATGTTAAATTGTTCTTTTTTTTAAATAGCTGATTTAATTTAGTTGCAAATTATTACTTTACAGGAGTTAGAACTTGGTGATATTTTTCACGTTGGGCAATTTATTCCAACAAAAGTTCTCGAAGTAAAGAAGACTGAGAAAGGGATAAACATTTTACTTAGCATGAAACCAAATTGTATACATTCTAATTATACTCATAGATCATTCAACGCTGGTAATTTAATATGGGCTTCTGTGTTGGAAAAGTCCGATCATGGATATTTACTTGATGCTGGTGTTAAAAATGTGAACATTATATTACCATTTGATTATGTTGATAAAGGAAAAGAATATAGTAAGTAATTTATATAATAATTTTATCATGAAAAAATTTTGAAAACTGTATGAGACTGGGCATTTCTGTGTATAATGAATAATGATAAATAGAACTGAATAATTTTTCAGCCACTTTTAATTTAAATTTTAAAATCGTCAATATCTTGTTTTACATTTAAATTGTTTTTTTTTTATTGCATATATAAAATGTTCTTTTCTTTTAAGTTGATGGAGAACCATTATGGTGTGTTGTAAAAAAGGTAAATAAGAATCAACTCGGCAGTATTCTTCATGTAAGTGCCTGTATGGTTGACATTAATTCCAATAGAGAAGCGAACGGTTCTTTAGATCATGTTATTCCTGGAATGTTAATAGACCTTAATATACAGAGAGTAAGTTAAAAATAATTTGTAGTTTTTTTTTAATTTTAACTTTCTTGTTCTTTAGATACTAAAAGATGGTTTAGAAGGACGATTTTTTTTTAATTGTATAGGACTGATAAATGAATTGTATTTGAATAAACCATTTGAGACAAAAGAAAAATATGCTGGTCAAAGTGTTAAAGCATGTGTATTGTATACACAGCCTATGACTAAAATTACTTACTTTTCGTTGAGGACTTTCGATACTGTTATACCACGTTCACTTGAAATAGGATTTAAAATAAAAGCAAAGGTTTTATTTAAAGTACAATTAATGGTATAATTAGTATTACCTATATATCATAATTTTAGGTAGTACAAAAAGCTGGATCGGGCTTGATATTGCAATTGAACAACACAGAGAAAGGAATTGTCACATATAAACGGTTAGTAAATTCCTTAAAAATGAATGCACAAATGGATTTGGATGAAGTAATTAGAACTAGATATCCAGTAAACAGTATTCATCAGTGTCGAATATTAGACTTTGTTCGAATTGATAGATTGTACATGTGTACATTTGAATCAAATGTATTAAAAGAACCTGTTTTTACTATCAACGATGTCAAAATTGGATCAATTGTGGAAGGAACTATTTCAGAAATTAATAATAATGGAATTGTTGTCAAGATTGGCAAAGTTTATGGATTTGTTCCTAATGAACATTTGTGTAATGTTTTGTATAGCGACAACATAAAACGTAAATTTATGATTGGACAACATGTGAGAGCAAGGTATGTTGAAGGGTTTTTTAAATTTACCACATATTCAAATTTATTTCTTTTCAAATTATGTGGAATTGAATCATGAATAGATTATATTTCCTTTATATTATTATTATTATTATTGCTTACATATAACGTATTTTTAGAGTTTGGAATATAGAGGATGGAAAGAGCATAAAGTTAACATTAAAAGAGGCACTGGTAAATTCTGATGTGTGTCTTAAAAGCTACAGGGAAATAAAAAATCGTACCCAATATCCTGGTGTTGTGGTTAAAATAATGGACTCAGGTGCTCTTATAAAATTTTATGGTGGAGTTAAAGGAATGTTAAAGTTAGATGATGAAGGTGATAATCACGATAACAAATATATGAAGATGTTCTATATTGGACAAGTGGTAACTAATTTATGTTTCTTCTTGTGGATAATATTTAAGCAAAATATTTATGCCCATTAATTTTTAATCATTTATTGAAATGCCTGAATTTTTTCTGCAAATTTTTTGTAGTATTTATTTCTTCAATTTTGATATTTCTACATTTCCAGTAATTAGCTTTCCCCCTACCTTGTATCGAATGAGTCATTTTTCATATGACAATATAGTAACTTAGGGTGACCAGATCTCCACATACATTCAAACTCCCGCTCTCCTATCTCTAATTAAATATATAGTTAGAAACACTGATGCCTGGTTGGGTTCGCTTCGTTATTGAAATTTAAAAGGTATCATTAAGAGTACAAAGATATATGGAATTTGGGTTGGGTTCGCTACGTAATTAATTCAAAAGGTGTTTTGCTGTACATTCATGCTGAATGCTGGACGTTTTGCTGTACATTCATGCATACTGTATAGCTTGCTCTAATTTCGGACAATACAGCGAAATGCTGTACATATGGTCTCCCTATAGTAACTTTAAATAGTGTTTCCATATAATAAATATTTGTGTTTATTATAATTACAGCTGATAATTGTGTATGTATAACCTATTATATTTCAGATAAAGCCTACAGTTGCCAATATAAATAATTCCAAAATAACATTAACATTGCAATCATCAGATCAATTACCTAATAAACATTTGAAAGTCGGAAATGTTGTTAATAATGGCACAATTGTAAATATAACTGATCATGACGTAACAGTTGCTGTTAAAATAAATAAAAAAAAAATTGATTGCATTTTACCCTTCATGCATATATCTTTTCATCCTATACTTGCTGAGAGTATATTAAGTAAGTACTTATGTAATTAAAATATTGTTGTTACAATTTCCAACTTGTAGAATCTTATGTATATAAACAAAAAATTTACCATTTAATTTGTATTTCTAATACTGACATCCCTATATTATCGTTACGTGAATATAATTATTACAAGGACGGTGTTCTCAGCTTAAGTGAATTGAAAGTTGGTGATGTTATTAGATGTTCTTTAAAGGAAGTCGGTGAAACAGCTTTACTTTTAACAAGCCCCATTCGCCATCTTAATAAGGATATTATTATACCACAAGGGGTATTTATTTCTTTTATTTCAAAATGTTTTCGTTAATAATCGATTTTAAGGATATATCTGATGAAGGTAGAGCGCAAGACATAAATTTTAAAATAAATCAATCGATTTATGCTAAAATTACCAATATAGATGAAACTAACAAGGTTGTTGTGGGAACAACCAGATTATCAGAAGTATATAACTACGATCTCATGGTAAGTAATTACTCTAGTAATGTTTTATATATTTTTTTCAAATTCTATAAACAGAATTTTATATTTACTCTTATTCGTTATTTACTATTAACTGTCTTGTGTAATTATGGCTTATTCGATTTACGGCCTACAATTATTTGATATACGGCCAGAAACTCGAGAAATCCGTGTGTAGATCTTTTGTCACATACAGCATTTCACTTTGTGGCCGACTTTCCAGGAACATATCTCGGCCTTATAGTATATTTTGTATAGCATATAGCTTCATATATTATAAACTTTTATTATAATACACGTAAACTTACTAAAGTGAAACTTTCTGTTCCCTGTTTTCAGTATTCAGCAACGAGACTTCATGAATATCTAGACTACATCATGAGAATCAAATACCATCTAACTGAAGTTGAAGATCCTATAACGATGTTTGAAATGGGCCAACATGTGACTTGTACTGTTGAGAAAATTAATAATAAAGCATGTATAGTAGCTCTAGCAGAGGGGGTTTATGGAGTAGTGGAGTTAGATCATTGTCCAAGTGAGTCGCATAATAATATTCTTAGCAAATATAATTACATACTTAATTTTTCAGGGCAAAATCTTCAAATAGGGCAAACTGTAAAAGGTGTAATTTTGTGGATAGATTATGTTCATAAGGGTGCGATGGTATCTTTAAGAAGTTCAGTAATAAATAAAGTCAGTCAAATTCAAGGTAAATAGTAAAGATTTCATGGTAAATTAAGATATGAGTTTTTCAAATTTATATATGACATTTTGATAAGAACTGCTTCAAATTACTGATAATTATATTAATTGTTCCCCTTCAGGGTTGAAGTTTCTGTTTTTAAATTTAAACTATTATAATTTAGAAACAACATTAGTATTCTCTGACCACAAATTGCTTTCATGTGTGAAAGATAAAATTGAATTTCAAACTTAAATAATAATTGGGACCGAGTACACAGAAATATCCTAAATATTCCTAACAATACATCAACTTCAAATATTCACTTTATATGTTATAATAAATACATATTTTTTAGATGAAAAGATAGACATTGAATGTGGACAATGCACTTTTGCAGATATATTATTAATATGTAAAGAGTTTGCAATTTGTGTTTTGGGATCTAAAGGAAGGAAACAACTGGCATATATACCAATGGAATTACATGAAAACGACTTTATGTCTAGGTTAAATTACTATAAAACTTTGCTACACAAGACCATCAAATTGAAAATATTTTTGTAAGTAAATCAATTTTTAAGCAATATTGATAGCTGTTATTTCTAATTGTAGAAAAGATAAAATGATAATAGGATTTGAGAAAACGTTTGTAAAGCTTATAAAGGACGAGGCAAAGATGTTAATGTTAAAAAGTAGAAATCTTCAAAAAAATAAACTAATCGAAAGGAAAAGAAGCAACAAAGGAATGTCTAAGACAAGAAATAGTAATTTGACTAAGACAATGACAGTTCAAGCAAAAAGTAAAGAAATACCAGAAGAAAATATTTCAGAAGATAGTGAAGAAGCAGCGAATTCATCATCTGACGATGATCAGAATTCCGAGATATCTGAGGACAAAAGTGAACATTCTGAAGATAAATCAGAAGGAAATATTTCACAAGATAGTGAAGAAGCAATGAATTCTAAAAGTTCATCTGAAGATGATGAGAATTCCGAGATAACTGAGAACAAAAGTGAACATTCTGAAGATATATCAGAAACCAATGATGAGAGCGAATTAGAAATTGAATTAAGTGAAAATGAAAACAGTAATCCAGTTACAGACAGCAATCACAGAGAAAATGAAGACAGTGATAGTGAAATGGGCATCATTTCTGATCATGAATTGAGTAATAACGAGAAAAAACAAACTGAATTAAATAGTTCATCACTATCAGGTACTATCAGATATAGTTAATTGTATAAAAATACATATATACATTTTTTAGGTAAAGAAAATGGTAGTGATTATAATGAAAATACTAAAAGAATTAAATTTGCCGAATCAGAACAAATTCGGACGTTTAGAGATTTAGATATCATAGAAGTACCAGAAGTTGGTCCAAAAGCTGTCCTTCCAGGTATTACCGATTTCTTCGAATCTGATGACGAGATAGAATCGAAGAACCACCTAATGGCTTCTATAAAAGACGAACCTAATGTAAATGTAAATTTTTATTATTTACCTTTGTTTTAAACGTAATTCGTATTTTAAGGAGGAGCCAAGTAAGAAAAAAAGGAAGTTAACACCTACAGAACAATCAGAGTTGATAATTAAGCAGGAAAATTCGTTGCGTAAACGCGAAGAAGAAATAGCAGACTTGGATAGAGCACCTCAAAATGCCGATGAATTTGAAAGGAAATTATTAGCTGAACCAAATTCTTCAATGTTGTGGTGCAATTATATTGCTTTTGCTCTAAACGTTGGTGAAACTTTAATAGTTACTAATAGTTAATGAACTAGTTCTTCAGTTTTATATTGTAAAGTTTTGCATTTTTTTAGTCCAATGAAATTGATAAAGCTCGAGGTATAGTTAAAAGAGGGTTAAATAGCATTTCTCTGGATTCCACTCAAGAAAGATTAAATTTATGGATTACATACTTAAATTTGGAAAACATGCATGGAACAAAGGTAATTTTTTTTAAATTTATTAATAGAACAAATTTCATTCAGTTTTTATAGAAAAGGCATGTTATACTGTAAAAATTTTTTTGGAGACACGTAATAACCCGTTTAAATTAAACTCTTTCAGTTAATAGTTACAATTCAGTCATTCATTTTTTTTAAATACACAATTTCTTCCTCCCAAAATAAATTTTGGGAAATGAGATTACCTATACTGCCCGATTTATTTGAAATTAGAGATCTATTTAACCTTGTTCACATATTTAATATACTTTGTAATATCAAGATTAATGAATTTTTGTAGCAAACGTTTGATGCAGTATTTGATGAGGCTGTTCGTTGTAATGATGATTTAATAATATATCTAGAAACAATTGAAATATTAACAACAAATCCAAATCCACAATATCTTGAGGAAAAAATTAGCAAAGCAAGGACAAAATTTAAACAAGTACCCAAAATGTACATTGATATTGGTAAAGTTTATTATAAAGAGAAACGATTTGCCGATGCTCGTAAACTGAGAGATGATGCATTGAAAATATTAATTGATAAGAAAACTCGTAAGTTTTAAAATTTAAAAAAATATATTTTATAACTTTTTTTAAATCTTAGATACACCTTTGATAGTTCAGTTTGCTATCATGGAATTCAATTTTGGAGAAGATACTTTCGGTGAATCATTATTTGAAACAGTAATTCAAAGCGATCCCCAAAGAACTGATGTTTGGATTACATACATTGATCAACTTGTGAAAAAACTAAAGATAGATTTAGCAAGGTAAGTTATCGACTTATTTGTGCTTTGTTTTGGTGACATCTTTGTAATATTTTTAGGAAAGTGTTAGAAAGGGCGGTTTCACAAAAATTGAATCATAGAAAAATGAAATCCCTGTTTAAGAAATTTGAAAACTTTGAAAATAAATATGGTACTGAGATAACAAAAAATCAACAAAAAAAATTGTTAGAAGAATATTTAGAAAAGTTTAACAAGGAGTGATAACCAAAATAATTAATTGTTGTAAATTGTTGTTTTAAGTTAAATATTCGATGTTTTAAGAATTATGTATCGTGTTTCATAAATAATTTTTTAAAAAAATTGTATTTATTTTAATATAATAACCGAGCCAAGTTGCACCAACGCAAGTTAATTAGTTTAGGATTATTTTCTAATCAATTAGAACAATAGTCAATGATTTCTATAGAAAATAACATGGACTAATTAATTGTAGCTTGGTGCAACTTGGTATTAATTTTGTACAAAGACTAATTGTCCTGTACTAATTGTAAAAAATTGTTATATGGCCAATGTTGATAAGTAGACCATAATTCATATTTATATCATAATCTTTATGTCTAAATGAACAATATTAATTATTATTATACACAGTAATAGTATTTGAGGTATTACGGATACCTCACTTCAGATAATTAAAAGTCGGATGGTACCATTTGAATTCTTTTATGTGGACAATATACATTTTCTACATGTCTTATCATACAAATGCTAAAAGAAGCAAAACATTTTATTAATTTATTTATCAAAGGGCTGGCAAAGTTACACATAGAAACCAAAACATTATAATTTACATTCTGTTGCACATAAAATAATTGTACATAGACACACAGTGACAACATTTTAGTCTATTAGAAATTATGTTCGTAAAAATGTATAAAATGATGACTTTTTTGATCATTTTTGATCACATGTTAAAAGCAATAATATGAATCTTAAACGAAATTATTAAACAAAGAATATTAGCATAATGTAACATGATTATTTATAAAAATATAAGAAAATAATCCCATCAGCAGACAATTTGAGGTAATAAATAACAGAACCCCAATTATCCAAGCGTTGAAATGACTAAATTTCTATGTTCTATATTATGTCAATTTTGACAATATAAATATTATCTAATAACAATTTCTTAAGCTATGTGGTGATTATTTAATAGATATATGCATAATAATGATAGTATCTATCAACATATTCACTTAACTAATATCTAAGACATGTAGCTTTTTTAGTACAAGAATAATTGGGGTGCTAATGCAATTTATTTTATTAATAAATTATGGAATGTAGTGAAAATGAACAACATTGGAGTAGTTAGGTTCAATTTACCCATAAATACAAGAATGTGAGCTATTGAATATTGAAATCTATAATTCAAATAAAGCAATATTTAATTTCTACAAATCGTAATTCATTTTCACTATGTATGAAAGAGTGAATTCACATAAATTGAATCCAATTAAAAAAAATTTTAAATATACCTCCATTTAAACTGTACAATATTTTTAACTAATTCTAAGTAAAAGAATCTACAATTCAAAATGAGATTCCAAATTATTTCGATTTAGACTTTTATACATTAATCAAATCAAAGGATTCAAATGAAAATTTTTGTTTGTAAGAATAAAAAATAAAATAAGAGCGAATAAAAAAAAACATTACAAAATATATCAAACATATCACAATAAAGCAATCTACAAAAAAGGAACTGAATAATCGATGTAATGATAGTATGGATACAATTAAGATGGAATATTTATAAGAAACATGAAGCTATACTACAAAAGAATTTGCATGTACACATTTAGTTTCTTACTGCTGGTTCTTTATGAGCACGGTTGCCATAATCATCTGCATCATCTGTAAATGAGTACATAAAAATAAATTGCAATTTAAATTATTTATATACAAATCTAACCATCTTCTTCATTTTCCTCGAGGTTGGCATCATTTTGTGGAAACTTATCATAGTCGCCATCATAAATTTTATCTTTTCCTCCACCAATACCAAGTGTATCAATGTGTTGTTTATGTAACTGCTGTTCTTCAACACGTTTTGCTGGAGCATTTATATTATTGTTATCGTTTATTGGCAAGTCAAAGATCTCATTGGCTCCATTTTCCTTTTCTTGAACGTCATTTAATCTATCTCTAATTTTTATGTTATTATCTTTATCGTTGCCTACAATATTACGGTATCTATTATTTATGAAGTTAGCAACAGAATCACCTTCTGACTTCAAATTATTATCCATATGTTCATTTTGTACTGGGACCACTCCTTCCGGTAAGTTCTTGTTTGGAACATGTAATTTTAAATTACTTTTAAAATCTAAACTCTTACTCTCTGGTGTCACTGTAGGAATTTTTAGTGGGCGTGCTCCATCTAAAACTGCTTTTGAACTACTTTTTACATTAGAATTTGGTGTACTCGGCTTAATATCTATTTTGTTATTCGGCATTGGTAAGACATTTTGGTCATTCCCTATGTTGTCTACAGATTTTTCTCCTTTTGATGCATCAACATGATTTGCAGTCAAATTTATTTCATCACCAACATTTGATGGTAAATCAGCAACATTATTATCATTTTTATTTTCTGCCGTTTCTTTTACAATGTGTGGTTTGTCTGTCTGTATTTCTGTTAAATTTGTTTGTACTGGAGCTTGTAAACTCTCAAAATCTTTCACATCTGCCAAACAATGAGCCTAAAAAAAGTAAGAGTATAACATGCTTTGTTATTGCATAATAACTTACTTTTAATTCATCTATTTCCTTTTGTAATTGAATAATTTCATTTTTATCGACATTAAGACTAATTTGTTTTTCCAAATTTTCTTTTGTCACTTTTAAATGTTCAAGTTGGCTCTGAAAACAAATACTTCAAATAAAGTTATGAAACAGAAAAATAGATAATACTTTTAAATGTTCAAGAGAATTTTCCTTTTCCCGTTCAGATTGTTTTAGTTGACCTTGTATTTCTTTTAATTTCGACTGTAAATTATTAATTTCATCAAGCTGCTCTTTTTGTATCTTACTACATTCTTCTTTAAAATCATCATGTTGGGTCTAATAACAATGATTGAAATTTTATATAAATTTTATCATATAGCTATATTTACCTGTAATAAATTATAATGCTGCTGTAAGGAGTTGAATCTCAATGTAGCATCATTAGCAGATTTTTCACTGTGTAATTTTTCTTCGTTTAATCTAGAATTTAGTTCGGTAATTGCATGTTGGTGCTCTGCCTTTTCAGTTTTCAAAGACTTCTCTAATCTCTGTTTATAATCGGAAATCACTAAAATTTAAAGTTGGTTTAATGAGAATATTGAATATGTTCGCGGTTTACTACCCTGTAGTTGTGTTGATAAATTCTCTTGTTGCTGGTGACATAATTCATTAGATTTTTGAACATTTTCTAATTCAATTCTTGTATTATTATAACAAGCTATAATGCCAGTTATTATTAAAATTGCACAAATATATAAGAAAATACGGCCCTTTGTGCCCCTAACTATTCTAGAAGTAGTCATTACATTTAATAAATGGGTTATTTTATGTTTATAAATATACAAGACACGAAATAACCTTGCTTTCTATATTTTGACAATCATTGGCACCAACTCATTATTTAAGTACCAAACCAACAACAAATAAACATAATAAAGCGACACACAACAGACTAGAAATGAAACACTTATACTAGCACCATCTCTATACCAAAGGGAGAAACATTGGTCACTTTCTCCCTTTGGCGTAGAGATGGTGCCACATGAATCTTTTAATTAAAATAAGTATAGGGGAAGAAAGCGAAATGTAGAGGGCGCTTTTCTCATCCAATATGGCGTTTATCCGATGAACGGTCACGTGGTGTAGTGTTTACGTTACCAAAAACTAATGTGACCCCATTCGTATTAGTTTTCTCAGTACAGTATAAATACAAAATGGTGAATGAGCCTTAAAGTTTTTTTTTTACCAAAAATATGTCCTGGTTTAATTTTTTTTTTAAATGGTCACCTTATTCAGGACGTTGCTAGGCTTAGGGCAGTGTTTTTTCAACCTTTTTCATTGAGTGGCACCCCTGATTGTAAAATAAAAAATCGTGTCACCCTTGACCAGGGGCGGATCTAGAATCTGTATAATGGGGGACTAATGGAACAGATGAATTTTGCTTACTAGATATCTCGTAGCAAAATAGAACTGACAATGAGTTATCTTGAACTACACTTAAGTAAATTTCCAAGAAAATGACTAAACTTTGCGACACCCCAATCGTGACGCCGTGGCACCTCAAGGTACCGCGGCACCCCGGTTGAAAAACACTGGCTTAGGCCTTAGCGATACTCAGCGATAGCAGCGCCGTAACTCACTGAATGCAACCAATAGCAGATATGTATATCATTTATTTAAAATAAAAAAATATTTTAAATTATTTTTTAATACCTCCTAATTTCCAATATAATAAGAATAATTTATATAATAAGAATAAGAACACCCAGAAATTAGGGAAGATTTTAAATAGTTTCGCGCAGTGACATTTAGTAAATTACAGATTTACTATTTACATACGAGACACTTTTAAACCACCAGGAATCTGCATTTGAAAACGAAAAATTGCTTGGATTGGCCAATAATAGCACATATAACATTTATTTCAAATAAGAAATGTCCGGAAATTAGGAATTTTTTTAAGATAGTTTCGCGTAGTGACATCTAGTGAGTAATATATTTACTATACAGATACAGGTCCCTTTTACACTTTTAGACAATACAGGAATCTGCATTTGAAGACGTAAAATTGCTTCGATTGGCCAATAACAGATATAACATTTATTTAAAATAAGAAATATTAAAAATTATTTTTTAATACCTCCTAATTTTCAATATAATAAGAATAATTTATATAATAAGAATAACATCAGGAAATTAGCAAAGATTTTTAGATAGTTTCGCGACATCTAGTGAATAATAGATTTATTATTTAGATACAGGTCACTTTTAGACAACACAGGAATCTGCATTTGAAGACGGAAAATTGTTTGGATTGGCCAATAAGTGTAATCAGTTCCGGCGCTAGAAGCTAGGTTCGCTAGCGCTGTTTGCCAGCGCCGCGGTTCATTTAACATATGTTTATTAGCGCATGCGTATATAATTTCAGTCTAATGGAGCGCATTAGTGTGACGTACGTCAAAAACGAGCACGAAATTTAAACTGGAGTCATTCACATTTTGACCGTCTTAAAACTGACCCTTATGGTTCATATAAATAGGTGTCAAATTAAATAGGACAATATTAAATCTGCTGTTATGTATTTATTATAAACATATAAAGTACAAGATTGTTATATGAGCATTATTCAACTTCT
>JAFFZR010017959.1:4662-23806 GCA_018397195.1 Lethrus apterus | reverse complement strand
TTGCCGATTTGGGCCTCCCAGTTCTTTGCATATTTTTAATGCTACCAGTTTGTCGAAATTTTTTAATTAGTTGAGAAACCGTTCCTTGAGCGACAGGAGTATCTGGGTAAACTTCATTGAATAGATCACACACTTCGCTTTGCGTCCTCCTCCTATCGCCATACCCATAGATCATTAATATTTCAATGCGTTGTTTCTCACTTAAATATGCCATGTTTTCACAATTTTTTCGAGTAAATTAATAATTTGCAATGACGTTCAACAAAAATTGTCAAATTTCCATGGCATTCTTGCATTTTTGCTGGATGACGTGATATTGCATTTTATTACTTAGTAAGTTAATTTATTTTGTTTATTTTTTTAAATTTTTATTCTTTTTCCCCATAATGGCAAAACTGTATTATTGAACACAGAAAAATACGCTTGTTTGAAAATCACACAAAAATGTATGGATGTTATTTAAAAAACCAAAGTTGGTAGCCGTGGCAGCGAAACAAAAGAAGGTAGGAACATAGTAAAAAGGTCAGATCATGCATGACCAATCAACTTTTATATTAAATATTTTTTCATAATTTTTCAAATTAAAAAGTTCGAGCCCATATTTGATACTTTTGTTCCACCCTGTAATATACAACATGCATGCATTTAGATACGTTTACGTCATTATATATTTACTAAAATTTTATTTGAAAAGGGTTTCATCGTCACATTTATAAAATGACATTTTAAATAATCCCATTCATTGGTGACGTCACAATCCAGCGATTATCGCAGCTTAAAAATAAATTCTATCACGTTTTGTAAAATAATTTACGACGACGCGACGCACGTAGGAAATGTCGGACTAAAACCCATTGGTTTCACTGTAATTAAATGACCTTTACGCTTCGGTAAACTTAATTCTATACATTCGGTATATTATAGCATCCCGGGGGTTTCTGATTTATGCGAGAATTTGCTTCGAGCGGTCCAAATCGAACGCCACTGGCCACTTTACCTATCCTTTCATAAATGGATATCGAAACTTGTTTGGAGGTCGTCTCTTATATATATATATATATATATATATATATTGAAATATATTTATAATAGATATTTCTTCAGCTGTATATTTCGTATTTTTTATTTATTTTGCATGAGTTGTTGCAAAGCTCAGGAATTTATAACGTGCGTGTCATACCTGATCTTTTATTTCTCTTAATAATATTTGTATTTTATTGTTGGTAATAAAGATTTTTTTACACGTGCATTATGGCAATCGGCAGCATTATCTTTGAAGTTAATTCAAAGAACTATTAACCCTAATAGAACACGTCATAAAGCTATTATCTATTGAATATCTGGTGTGACGCTCATTATGTGAAATCGTGAGTTTCATAGGTTTATACTAGTTCCTGACTTTGTAAGTGCTTTTGCCGTTAAACGAACGAAACTTTATATTTGTTCATTAAATTAATAACACTTCCGACGCGGGCACTTAAAACATTTTCCAATTTATGTCACGTTGGAATTTTGAATAAAATTGATGCTTCATTTGTGTTGCATATTGAATGCAACATAATATTAATTTAATGCCGTTATTTATTTTCATGATGGGATTGTATAAAATATTAAAGTTAATTTATTTGCGTGTGCCGTGTTGTTTCTTAATTAATATACAGATATATATTAATGAAAACGTTGTCTGTCGTTTATATTAAATTCATAAAATGAATCAGCACAAAATACGTAGCGTCAGAAAATAGGGGTGTTTACAATTTGTAAAGAGTAAATTTGGATTATTTGCTTACAAATGAAGGGTACACGGGAATAACGATCAAAGTCTCATTTTTCGACAAATAGAAATTTTGATGCCATCTTGTAGTACCCTTTGGAAGAGCGATCAAAATCCAAACCAGTGTAAGTAAAAACGATCAAAATCCACTTGCAAATGTTCACAACTTATACTGTTAAGGAACGTAATGCAGTAGAATAAACAAATTTAAAAAAACATACATTTTATTTGTGCAAGTGTTATACAGTTTCAAAAATAAAAGTTCAGTTTTCTCAGTTTGCTTAAACTGTGACTTTGATCATTATTCCCATGCACCCTTCAAATGTTAATAATCTTCAAAAAACATTTTTCGCCACTGCTTTAAAACGAAGATTCCCTATGAAAAGTATATATGTTATATTGCAATGAAAATTTATATTTTGTGCTGTCATTGAAAATATCTTCCATGTACGTAAGTGAAAAATCTGTGATACAAAATAGAATAACTGTTTGTTACCAACTACACGTAAACCTACAATGTGAAATTGTGTGGTAATCCTTCCACATTGTTCTTATTCACGTTTTAATAACTTTAATGTATTTCCACCATTAAATTAATTGTGTTCGTCGACAATTCTTAATTTATCTCAATTTTATGGTAATTTATCGCATAAATACGTTAATTCAGTTAATGAATTTCTGTACTTAGTGAAAACGTAATTATATTGTCTCCGTAAATTCAACATTTGTCACCCTATATTGAGTTTAGAACAATTTAGAGTTGGTTACAACGAATAATGAAATTTTCGTTTTGTTTTAGTTTTGTGACTGGTTCGTGCTTTTAATTTCTAATGTGTCTATTAGTATACTTTATAATTATTAAACGATAGTAATTAGGTTAGCTTATTTGGTAAAAACTACGTCAGCAGTGCCCATATGTTAATTTGAATTGTTTCTGTTGTGCAAATTGTTTGAAAAAAAACCTTGCGTGAAATTTGAAATAGAACGTTTTATTTGCGGATTAAAAATATAATTGATCCAAGCTCGGCCCCATTTCACTTCCTAGATGGGCTACGTTTATACGTCGTGTGTTGCCCGACTTAAGAATATAATAGTTTAAGTTGGTCCATTTAAGAATGTTTCAAAAGGACATGTTCTTTCCCTAATTTAGGTTCGCAAAATTACACTAGAGTTGGCTCTACAGGAACTCTCATATATATTTAACGAGACGCCAGAGGATTGGAAGGTTGGAATAGTAACACCTATATATACGAGTGGGGATAGCAAGGATTGTAAAAATTACAGAGGAATTACGCTAACTAGCACAGTCGCGAAAATGTACGCAAGAATTTCGGAAAAGGGATTGAGACAGCAAATGGAAATTACGATTGAGGAGAGCGAATTAGGTTTCAGGTCAAACCGTGGGACCAATGACGGGACTTTTGTTATCCGCCAGGTGGCGGAGAAAGTAGTGACTAGAGGAAACAACGTACATATTTGTTTTGTTGGCCTAGAGAAAGCCTTCGATCAAGTCGGAAAATTTTAGAGAATAGAAAGGACTTGATCAAGGGAATAAAAAGACGGTAAATTATGTTAGAACTAGACACAAAAAATCGGAATTTTTCGAAACCATAGGAGGCGTGATACAAGGATGCATTTTGAGCCATTTACTGTTGTCACTGGTACTAGATGAAGCCATTAAGGAAGCAAAGAAAAAAGTAATAAAATACGAAGTTAGTAAAGATGAAAAAATACTGAATGAAAATCTAGACATGATCTAGAGAAAACGGAATGAAAATAAATCAAACGAAGACATAAACAATGATACTAGGAAGACGAACAACACAACATAACTTTGAAAGGAGTAAACACAAAAATTTAAATACCTGAGATCTATGATAAAGCAAGAAGGGAAGATCGATGAAGAAATTAGAGAAAGATTAGCAAAAGGACGGACATAACATTTCTAGGAAAAAGTTAAATCTCAAAGGAAGTAAAAGTCGAAATACACCAAAAAGCAGTGATCTCTATGATAACGTACCTCAGAGACATTGACTATAACAGGAAAACAAAAACATAAACTGGAAGCTATTGAAATGAGATTTTTAAGAAAAATAGAGAACAAAACCAAATTAGATAGAATAAGAAACAGAACACACAGAGAAATCAGTAAATGACAACACAGAGGAATTACGATGGTTTAGACACGTAAAACGAATGGCTAGCAAAAGGTTAACAACAAGAGTATTCGAAACACGAAGCACCAAAAAGAAAACAAGAGGCAGACCGAGGAAAAAATGGCAACAAGAAGTAAAACAAGATTTAGGAAGAAAAGGACAGAAATGGGAAGACATAGGAAATAGAGTATATGACTGAAATGAATAGAGGAAAATTTTGGAAAACTCCAGTGAGAGACAACTCAACTCCACCCAAAGCCTTACACCCGGGAGGGTAGATAGGCACTTACAGATTAAGAAGATGAAGACAAAATTTACACTAGGAAAAACAATATTTTGCTAGAATAGAAAAACTTAATTTACATAGCGGAAACGGGAATATTAATAAATTTTGCAACATAATAATCGTCATTTATGGGGATACGAGGTTGGAAGAAAACTGAGAAAACTGACAATGTAGAGAGTGTTTATATTTTGAAACATTGTGTGTTTTCTCTCGAGCCATCAACTAAATAAGAGACTTCGAATATAATAAAAATATACAAAAGTATTTTGTAGTAATAAATACTTCAAAATACTTAATAAATACAGGTGTCCGGAAAGGCTGGAGCCCAAAGAAATTACTCTACGTGCTTTATTGCTGTGAAATTAAATAAATTTTTTCATATTGGGAATATCGGTTATGCCCGAAGATAGATGACGAATATCTCAGCATACACCATATAACATGAAACGCAAAGTAAAGGTTAGGGTCACGTTAGGGACTCCAAATTCCTCGATTAGGAAATCTATCCCCAAGCTAATGTCGCAGTCAACTTGTAGAATGCATTTCCCGTCATACATGAACAACTGAATCAGAGCCCCAATTGAGTTATGGATCCAAACAAACTTGGCCCATATCCCAAAGTAATTAAAGAACTCATATACCACCATATGTGAGATATTGGGCAATGGGGATATCGGGCTGATTCTTTGCTACCAGAGAATAGCGAGGGTTTTCGGTTTATCTATATCAAATTCTGTCCATTCATTTCCCTATTTCCCAATTTACAAATACATTTGAAGTATATATTTTACCATTGGTTCCAGACTTTTCGGACATACTTAGCAAATAAATGTTTTAGTGAAATTTATCATTTATTTTTTTTTTTCATCAAATCAAACATAATAAGTACATATTCAATAACAAAATATGATAAAATATAAAATGATTGTTTTCTTTACATTATTTATAGATATAATATCGTTAATCTTTTTACTTTATTTTATTCTATGCATGTCGCTGTATTCGCTGCATTAAAAGTTTATTTTAAGACGAGTTAAAAGTTTTTTTTTATAGCTGAGGACAATTGTTTCCAAATGCATTTTCAAAATAGTTCCTTTATAAGTCAATGTTTCCGTACAGTTTCCAGCATTCCTTATGGGGAAATCGTAGAATTTTAATGAGAATTCAATTTACTGGGACTTACATCTGCTACGGTTTATTAATGACAATTTAACCGCCCCAGAAAAATCTGTTATAGATTTGTACAGGTGCTGAACGTACATTCCCACTGTTCCACATTATAATGAATTTATGGACACCACTTTATGTGCATCAAAGATATGCACGCCATACGTAGTAATTACCGTATTGCGCAATTACGGAGCATAATCTGTAAATTATTGTATTTAAATTATGTATATGGAGGTGAAATGCACGGAAGGGTCGTGAACGATGATAAAATAGGCATCGGTTATACTGCGATAAAATCGTACACATAAAGTATGTTTGTTTTATTGGTCGTTGTTGTTCTGTGTCAATAAATTAATTAATTTTGTAATTATATGCATTAATTAAATATTCGTTACGTCATTAACATGCCATTTGCAATGATATACTGACATGCAAATTACAGTAACAACATGCATGGATGTTTTTTATAATTTATTTTGCGCATGGCGGAAATATCCTAATTGCTTTTTTTTTTTGTATTTCGAGCAACTGAAATCAGATTTAGTTGTCATCAATTCTGATTATGTATTTGTCATACGGACTAAAATAATCAAAAATAAATTAACTAACTCCGACTATCGAACAAAATAAACAAATGGCAACACAAATATTTCAATGATTATGGATTAAATATATTTCCTTGAACAATTTTACTGACGTGGTAATAATTGTTTTAGGTTTGTTGTTCTCCGGTGAGTTTGACTATTAATTTCTGCCCTTTGCAATTATGTGCCATAGTTTCTAACTGTAAGTCGGTCGTGACCCTAACTGCTCTATAATTGGGTGCGATCTATTGAAGTAAATTTGAGTAAATAAAATAAATTAGGTATGTTTGTAATTACAAAAAGCTGTACTTCCTGTAATGTATTAATTAATCAATACATCTGAAGCTATTATCCAAAAAAAATTAATCAATACAAACACCAGTTTTAAATTAAAATGAGATAAAAATGAAAAGAATGGAAAAGGCAAAGAACATGGAAACGCGGAAATAGGAAACGATGAAATCGAACAAGAACTAAAAAAGATATAATAACAAAAATAAAGCAGAATAGAAGCAGAATAGCATGTATTTGTTGTAGAAGTAGAGAAGATATGTAACGGATACTGCCATAGTTGAAAATTAAACATGTTTAACCTTGTAATCTTATTACAAATTAATTTGTAAAGAGAAGAGAAAATAAGAGAACATCAATATTAGAATTGGGGAAGAAAACTTAGAACAAGTAGAATTTAAATTTCTTTGAACAATCCTAAACAGTAAAGGAATACAGGAATGCTATATGGATATATAGTGGCACAGACACCCCATTTGGAGCTAAGCCGGTTGACGCTTTCTAGATCCGTGTTTTGGGTGGATCAGTCCCAATCCTAGTGAATGCTTTTTACAATGTCCATCCATTTCTTCGTATCCTGTGCGTTTTCTTGCCAATTATTTACATCCACGTAGATATTATTTTACTTCTTGCAGCCATTTTAATCTGGGTCTTCCACGTCTCCTTCCCGCTTCAGGCTCGCACTGTATCAATGAATACATCGGTGTTTCACTTCCAGCTCTCCATATGTGCCCCAGCCATCTAGTTCTGCATTGCTTTATTTTTGTTATTATATCTTTTTTAGTTCTTGTTCGATTTCATCGTTTGTTCTTCTTCTGTATTCCTCTTCCGTGATTTTAATTGGTCCTTATATTGTGCGCATATCTTTTCTTTCCATTATTCTAAAGTGCGAGTGTAAAGTAGGGAATAAAATCCGTGAAATTTTTATCCCTACTTGTTGGCAATTTTTATTTTTAAATCCCCATCTTTTGTCATAAATTATACCTTTCTATCCCAACCAATGACGGCGTAGAGGGGGGCAACTCGAAAAATTTAAATGGCAACGGGGGTCAGATGTTGCATTTTCGGGAAGATCGTTTCATCCTCTATCTAGCAGTAAAACAATTTTTTAAATCGGTCGATTAAAACAAGAAAAAAATAGCTTTCAATATTCCATGACTAATAATCTGTTGACTTTTTTGGTGGGACGTTTTTACTTTTACTTATCGCTATATCGTCTGTCACTTAGTTGTATTGTGATTAATCAGTTTGGTGAGTCAAATTTTGAACGAACTGTCTTATTGCGTTTGATTTATTAAGTTCTAAGTTGGGTTAAAAAGAAAATTGAACGTTTAATTGAAAAAGAAAGGATTAAAATCGTAATTATGCTCGGTTGTGGTGATAAACGCCGTTCCTGATAAAAATATCACCCAATCAGCAGTTAGCAAAATAGAAACCAAGTTCTGGGAAGAAGGGAATATTAGGGATCGGACCAGGACTTGACGCCCGCAGATCGCCGTTGACACTAGGCTTGATACGCTACAAGAAACTCGTCCTCGAAGAAAATCCACATCGAACATCCCGAGAATTAGTTCTGGACAGCGGAATAAATCTCTGATGATCTCTGATGTGAATATTTAAAAATTGAAAAATGACATCCTATTTTTTCTTGTTTTAGTCGACCGATTTAAAAAATTGTTTAACTGCTAGATACGAATTGCCCCTCCGTTACGCCGCCACTCGTTGGGATAGAAAGGTATAATTTATGCCAAAAGATGGGGATTCAAAAATAAAACTTGACCTGTCCGAGGAAAATTTCCAATAATTAGGGATAAAAATTTAACGAATTTTATTCCTTACTTTACACTCGCACTGTATAAAAAAAAAAAAAAAAATAATAAAAAAGAATTATGCAGTAAAACAAAACTGACGGTGACAATATTTATACACCGATTTTAACATACGGTGCTGAAAACTAGGTACTGAATTAAAAACAGGGTAAAGGACTGCAACCTGCTGAAATGAGGTAGTTGAGAAAGGTGGCAGGAGTAAGGAGAATGGTGAAGAGGAAAAGAAAAACTCGGGAAGAAGCTAGAACTATGCCCAGAGACAGAAAGGAATGGCGTAATTTTGTAGAAGAGTAAACATAGGGAAATAAAAACGTGACACCTACGGCAGGTGGAATAAGGATAATGATGCGATGAAAATTCTTTGTCATGGCACTTTTGAACCTAATTCTATTATACGTTTTTATCTCCGTCGTTGCTTCAAAGTTTTTTCCCTTTACATATCAAGCGTTTTGCCTCTTCTCCTTTTCTTGTTATAAAGTCCCATACATTCGCCTCAACTCATGCATTTATTTTTTCTCCGCCTTCATCTCAGCCATTTCTTTTTTTCCTTTTCTACCTCTTACTTTCCATTCCCTTCCTACATTGCTTGATAAACTCCCTACTAACTTGTTAGACTCCCTACTAACTTTTTCCCCTGATACACAACCTGTTGAATCATATATCTACTTCGTTCCTAATCCATATCACCTTGGTCACTACAGCATTACTCATTGCGTCCGCCGCCTCCTCCAATCTCTCTTATCCCACTCATTCGTTGTTTATTTTATACCTCATTACTGCTTGTCCCACCTGCTTTTCGCCCCTTCTCTCACCCCTACTCTTTTAGCTCGCCCGCCGTTGCCATTTTACCATTCAGATCCCCTGCTATCAATATTAGTCATACCCTCTGTTCCTCTATTTACCTCCTCCTTTAAATTACTAAATTCTTGATTACTGTACACTGTGCCCACCTTCCATAACTCGCCCCCCTGTCTTATTTTATAATTGTATTCGCTTTCATAATAAATTACCATCGAGAATAAGGAATATTAATGGTCATGCAAATTTTCGTAAAACACTGAAAGTGTATTTTATTAATAAGCCGTTGTACTCCATAAATGAATATTTTATTTAGTTCTATATATTGTTTATGTTAATTGACGAGCCTATGTTCTGTAAAGAAATCAAAAAGGTAATAAAGAATATTATTATTATGATTATTATTTCTCTAACCTTAAATCTTTCATTCGTATCTTTTCTCCTCCTATTTCCCTATACTCTTTCTTAACCCCGGTTATTATCACCATTGTGCTCTTCGTCTTGCCTTTCCTCTCTTAGCCCCTTGACACATCTAGTTGTAAAACCGTCGCAGCTTTTCTAATATCTTGTCTCAATCTTTATCACGTACCCAGGTTTCCATTATCCCCACTACATAAATTATGTCCATATATTCCCATAGTTCATGTCTTTCTTCTTCCTCTTTCTGTATCCATTTTCAGCCCAGCGATATTACAGAAGCACCCTTTCTGCACCATTCTCGTCTCTTTTGCTCACCCCATTTTTACCAGCCTTCCTTCCTTATCGTTCCACTTTTACCAACCTCATCCACAGTCAGTTTTTTATAGCCTGTCCCAGTTCTGTACCCCGCTTCTCTCTTGTACTTTTCTTTCCATCTGTCAGCTTGTGGTCGATGATGATCTTACCCCACTTTTTCTTAATTTGCTTCTTTTCTGCCCAAGTTTTAATCTTTACCAGGAGCACTCTCTCTGTATGTGCCAGTCTTAATCAGTCCCTTAATCGCCACAAAATTATTCCTATAATTGTTCTTCTTCGGATCTCGTCTATCCTGCAATGGATAAACCCACATGGGTGCTTCACGTACTTTACTTTCCCCCTTCCCTCATTAATTACGACAATATCCCTTTCCATTTCAATGTTTTCCTTCCTCAGCAACCTTTCCTCCATCGGAACTAATGGTTGATGAATATACTGTATCTTTCCCCAACAAATTGTTATTCTGGGGTTCCCAATTTTTGTGTCGTAGCTAGTTTATTTTTTGAAGTTCTTGAAAAAATGTCTATATTTATGGCTGATCCAACCAATTTAAAGGTATTATAAAACTACGATCTAAACATTTATATAATACTTTTAATAAAAACTGTTGAAAAGTTTGGAAAAATTGTTCATCACATGCTGATTACTTTTTAAATGCGAGAACGCAAGACTGCAAAAATAATGAGATTAATTAAAAAAAAAAAAAATAAACGTGAATATAACGGAGAACTTCATTTGTTGGATCAGATTTAAAGAATTCATTGTCATTCATGGATGCAATGAAACTAATTTTATTACATTTCCAGCAACTTGAATCTTTTCTAACCTTTGTCTTTTATAAAATAATATTTATATAAACTATGATCATTGTTTCTTATACCTTAATGCAAGTATGCAGAACATAAGAAAGATGATAATAAACATATAATTTGTAAATTAAAAAAGACACAAATGGAAAATTAATGAATAAAATATAATGAGAACTATCTTTTCTCTTTCTCATTTTTATTTAATATTTTTTTCTTATTCCACTTAATTGAAAATTTATAGTGACAATTTTATTAACTCTGTAAGCTGTAGTGGGATCTCAAATATTTATGCCGTTTGCGTATTTACCAATGCTGTCATGCATAAGCGGAATGATTTTATATCCAAAATTCTATACAAATCTCCTAAATATAAATTTCTGGTAGAGTGCTTTCGAAAAGGGATGTATATCCCTAAACAGAAAGTACTTAATCCGAGGTAGTCTAGTGTGAAAAATTTTCTGTTGTATTCAAACAATAAACGCATCGAGTTCTTGCCAATATTGTTCTTGTGCAAACGTACATCGAGGGATTGCAAACTCTACACTATGTAAATAGCATCGTTCGGTATGATAAGGCAATGTTTATAGCATTACAGACACGTCTGAATTGTGTTTTCGTTCCATTAGCAATGATCCAAGCCTGGCAATTTACTAGTTTTCGTTAATAAAAACAATGATTATAATATGTATTTATTTTCACATTTATGTATTTTGTTTTATTTATTGTTTAATAAAATTCAATAAAAAGCTTTTAAAATATTACAGAATAAAGATATATCTGAAGAACACTTTGTCACAGCACCGCCATTTTGAAAAAAAAAATTAATTTTCTCCAGAATCTCCTAAGCATTTTCGCCGAGTTAAAAGTTAACAAACTTTTAGAATTTTTTTTTTAGAAATCAAAAACAATAACTTATAAATTCTTGATTCTAGAATGTACTATCCTAGGATTTTTAGTTTTATTTCAGATTGTAAGTCATAATAAATGAGGAAAATCAATTTTCAAAATCATTAATGATTTAGATCCTCAACTTCTTCATTCATTTGAACACAATTATATTTGCGAAGAGGATCGATAATCACATAGAATACGTACCATTTATTCCTTTCATGCATTTTAAGCGTCCGCTTCAAAAATGAATGAAAAGAATTATCGAGGGTTTTGTCTTCAATTTATTCGAATTAAACCAGTAGCAATCAATAACCATTAAAGTAATTAAATATTGAAGTAGTTCATTAAACTTGGAGAATATTTCAGCGGAGGAAATAATACCACCAGAGATTTAATTTAATTCATTTAATTTCCTGCATGGAATTGAATAATCCGAATGTTTTCCCTGAAAATTTAATGCCATGTGTAGACGTTTTGTTTATTTCGCAGAATGCAATATTCGACTGTAACAAAATGGCGTTTCAAAACTTTAAATTTAAGACTTACAAGACAAACATTTTATTGGATTGCGCTTGAGGAGTAGAGAATAAGATTAACAGAAAAGTTTGTTGAAGATATCGCACCGCTGAGAGGCAAATGAATTCGTTTAGTTTGAAATATAATGAATAATTTAAAATAAACACATCAAAGATATTTAATTTTAAACATTGTTTCATTTAACGTTGTAATTGAATTTTAACCACAGGATATTTTTTAATATTTCGTTGTTCTGTTCTACAGAATTTGTAACAAATTTTCAATTAATAATTTCATTGTATACGGTTTTAACACAATATGAAATTTATACACTTGGGATTGGTGTGTAACAATAACACTTATTTATGATTGGGGAAATATTTACAATTAATAACTAGTTTTAATGGGTTAATTTATCTGTGAATATGTACATTCAATTAATATGCGAACAGACAGGCAAACTCAAAGGCATTTCGCTCTCCACACGCAAATCGTAACGCCATTAATTGTGTTAATCAATACGTCGCGTATCAGATACTCTGTAATCTAATACTGCACCATTTTACTATGTAGCTTGTATCTAAGCCATTAGGTCTAATCGAATAAAGCATTACTTATTTCTGTTAATTGAATAATTTCGTAAAACGTTTTTTTACTAGTCTGGATGTCAGAAATAATTTCTCTTTATGTATTAAGTATAGATAATTCAGTTCTAAGCTAAAATTAGTTAAATTTTAAGATGATTTTATGTTGTCAGTATTTAACGAATAAATATTTGCAAACATTTAAAAAATCTCGTTGACTTTTTTTTCAAAAATATCTTTTCCATAAAATAATAAGTAACATTGTGAGCTTCTGTTTTTGTAAGAATAATTATCGAATTTAATTACAAGACTATTTCCTGAGATTCGACACACAATTTTGATATGAATATTTATTCTTGAATTTACTGGTCAAAATCCCTATTTCCAGAATGCCTTTTACACACAAAGTTCTCTTCATACCCATATGTATCGAGAATAACTCTTTTCTTTAATTTCTTCAGTGGTTTTGACAAAGTTGCTCTATTCATTCCTGTTTTTCGCCTGAACTTTATTCTCCATGTCTTGCCCTTTTTATTTCTCAGTTCTGTTATGTTTGGCGGAGTCGTCCACGTCTGTTTTTACCCATGGCTCTGGCTTCCCACACGTTCTTGACTTGTTCTTCATTCAGCACATATTGCTGTGGTATTTAGTAGAAATCATATATTTCTACTAAATAACACAGCAATATGTGCCGAATGAATTTTTAATTATGATACTTAATGATAAATTTCTAGTAAGTAATGTGATGATGATTTTATACGGTAATTTATTCTGAATTGTATTTAAGTGATGTTCTGGTATTCTTGTCTTCATTCTTATGATTTGTACATATTACTTAGACGATGTCGTATATGATGATACCTAAAAAGAAAGTGTTTATATTAGGATAAACAATACAAAGAAAACTAATAATAGATTTCTAGTAGATTATGGATAATGTACCTGTCTTAAGAATATCTTCACCACGAGTTGAAGATTGGTGCGAGGAGAAGCTTAAGGAGCTTACAGATTCGCAAAATACTTGAATATTTCTTCCAATAAACAATATGTGTATTCTTACAATCGCCTGGATACCGAAAGACACTATTGTGAAGAGCTGTAGCAAGAATTTGGTCCTCAATCCATTGAAACTATTCATTCATATCCAGAGCAACGTAAGTAAGAGTCCAGTAAACAATGGTGCTTGTCACAATAAAAGGACAGGTCGGGTAATCATCGTACTAACTAGTGGTACTAACGGAAACCAAGATAAGCCAAAAAATAAGAATAAATAAAAGTTTTATTTCATTTTTTCGTAATCAATATTAAGGATTGTGGGTTAATGGAAAATTAATTTAGTTATTTTAACCATGATAGATTGATTGTATTAGATTTTCGTTTTAAATTGAATAGAAGTACATACATTTTAGTTTGGTAGCTACATTTAGCATTTTGCCATTAGGGCTACATTTAATGTGTGAAAATTGTAATTTTGATTTCCGTTGACGAGGGAGCCGTCGTTTTTATAGAAATGGTTTTTGTTAATTTTACCTATAAAAGGACGAACGCAACATAGAAACACCAATCGTATTGTGACTCACTTTCTGAAAGGAACAAAACCGGGAAGACCTGCTGCCAGTTAGTTTGTGCTTCGAAAGTGATCTCTGAGAGTGTTTGTGCTCCGATTAGTTACAAGTGAGTGAGGATACTCAACACTAATTGGGTCAGTTAATTTATAATTGTATTGATCAATTCTATAACACAATTGAATTGCGGTTATAAAATAATTTTTTGAAATTGTTTGAGGATTTTAAACAACATTAGTTTTTGTAAACACAATTAAGAACAATAATTCATGAAGCATTTTTTCATGAAATTATAATTTAATATTACAAGTTAAACTTATGATTTATGGTCGTGTTTATATCCAAACGTCACACTTACGTTGAACCAATTGGAGGTTAAGTTATGATGTTGACACAACTTCATTTAACTGAAAGCAAATATTGGATTAACTGATGTATGGTTAATGATTATAAATTGTACAGACAACAACACTTATTTTGAAGTAGTGTCCGATTGCTATTATCAAAAGAATTTATTGCATCGATAATATCAATTGATATTTCATAATATGCAATTTCATTGATATGAAGTTGAAGTTACAACATTTATTTTAAATAAATAGACGACACTATAATACGTAATCATTTTTGAAATTCATTTTAAATATTTATTAATTATTTTGCTTTTTAAGGTAGTTAAGTTGTGTACTAAACTTGTAAATAATTTAATTGGTTAATGTATTTATTTATTTTACAAATTTATTTGTTTCATTCTCCATCCTCACGTGTAAAAATCTTATTCCAATATAAATAAGTTGTATAATATGCTACCACTGCAAAAAATTAATAAAAATAAAATTAATTAAATCTAAACAATAATCAAATATCACAGCAATATGTTCAAATCACCTTAATTTTTGTTTTTCTATCTTTTATAGGAGTGGCGTTCTACCTAGTTGTTTTCCGATGTCTGTGTTGTGGAGTTTGTCTTATCTTCTGACACCAAATGTTCTTCGCAAGTATTTCATTTCACAAGCTTGTAGTCGACTTTCTTGTTTTCCAATTTTCACAACCGTACGTTAGAATTGGTACACATATTGTGTTATGGACTGTGATTTTGTTCTCCTGCTGATTTTTTTTGTGGTTTAGGAAACTTCTATTCAAGAAATAGTCTTCCCTCCGAATTCATCCTGTTATTTGTTTCTTCTTCGTTGGTTTCCTGTTGATTTATTTTGCTTCCTAGGTATTTGTAGCTTTCAAAATGTTCTATATTTTCATCATCTACCTGAATACTCAATGCCTTCTCTTGGGGTGCTATTACCATGGTTTTTGTTTTCTCAATGTTGATTTTTAGGCCATACTTTTCAACTTGTTCCATAAATTCCGATTTCCTTCGAGATTTTGTTTACTCTCTTTCAGTATTACCAAATCATCAGCAAATACGCACATTTCTATTTCAACTTCCTTCATATTCTACCAGCCTACTTTGTATTTCTTCATTTTCTTAGGGCTCTCTTTATTCATTTCATCTATTCAGGGTTTCTTTTGGCTTGTAAACTTTTTGTCAAGGTTTGGCTAAAATACACACGTTTGTTTCTTCGACTTAATAAGATTCAATCAAGAAGATTGGAGACTGTGGCTGTAAAATATACAAAAAACTAAAAAAAAATCCCTTACCACAACAAATTTAGAAAACTCTAAATACGTATTTCGGCAACTAAGTTGCCATTCTTAGTAGAAAAAACTAAAAAGGAATCAGTGTTAAATTAATGTCTCTAGTTAAGGTATCACCTTTGAAGATATGCTCTTCACCAGATCACCAGTGGATCAACACTGAGTGTTAACCCACTGGTGATATGCTCTTCGAACGGGACCTGTTAAATTTGAACGGGTTTTGAACGGATCCTTTTAACAGGACCTGTTAAAAGCTGTTCAGGAGCCGTTAAAAGCTGTTCAGCTGTTAAAAGCTGTTCAGCTGTTCAAAGCTGTTCAGGACCTGTTAAAAGCTGTTCAGGACCCGTTCAAATTTAAAAGGATCCGTTCAAACGCCGTTCAAATTTAACAGGCCCCGTTCGAAAGCCGTTCATAAGCCGTATCATCATCCCCTAAAATAATCCCCTAAAACCAAAAAGTGGGCATGGCCACATGAGCGTCAAGGTCAAAGGTCAGGATCAAAAAAACAAAAAAGCGCACCCACTACTACTAAAAAGTGAATTGGGACCTCCATAAGAAATAACACGCGTTTTTGGTCCAGAACGCCCATAGTAGGTATATCTACTACCACCGAACAACATCTTGCACTGTGTATGTTTCACTGATTTCATTGTTTCGTGTTTAGTGATGGATGGTAATGTAAAAACTGTTGTGGGCTAAAATCATCCTTATTTTTTTGACAACAAAAAAGAAGAACGCCATATAAATAACTATTACAAAGCTATTTTCCATGAATAACTATTTGCTTTAAAGACCAATTTACACTTAGGTTGGCTTGTGATAAACCTCGGTTCGTTAAATATAGAGAAAATTATTTTAACTAACAAAAATTGAATTAACAAAAAAAACTTTTATTGATTACAACCCCAGTGCCCCTACGTTGAACCGAGCACCCTAGCTCGCTGGAGTGAAGGTCAATTGAATGTACAACCCGTGTAGCTGGTCGCAAGCAAAGTCGGTATTAACAATTACACAACATTACCGCAAAATCAATTTACAAATTAATTACGGATAATTAATATTAAATTACACTAATGGCATAGTCCTATTGGCGGAGAACATAGGAGAGGTGAGCAAGGTGATGGGGAGGCTAAAGAGACACTTAGACAGAAGGCTGAGATGATGGTAGAAGAAGACAGGACAAGGTGAGTTGGAAAGAAAAAGAAGAGGTGACAGAATGCTCTTCACCAGATCACCAGTGGGTTAACACTCAGTGTTAACCCACTGGTGATCTGGTGAAGAGCATATCTTCAAAGGTGATACCTTAGCTAGAGACACTAATTTAACACTTAACAACTTAGTTACCGAAATACGTATTTAGAGTTTTCTAAATTTGTTGTGGTAAGGGATTTTTGTGTCATTCACAAGTCTAATTGATGCTGTTTTAATTGTGCAATGATTTTGAAATAATGAACTTGTTATTTCTTTTAAGAAATCTTGTTGATACGTTTTGTACGTTTTCTTTAAAAATGATGCCTTTAAAATATACATGAATTATTTAAATAAATATTAAACAAAATAAATTGATTTAATTTATAATTGTTTATTTAATGCGTCCTCGAACATATTGATGCATGTTTATTGCTCGAAATAATTAATTTTTGCAGTTATAGTTATGTATAATTAAATGCACAAATACAATTAATTTTATGTGCAAAAATGAGGAATATTCTGCATTTGGCGTTGACCGATGTGGTAAATGTTTTATGCTCGCATTTAACGATGCAAATAAACATGATTCGTTTACGAATGAAGTAAAACGTAAATGTGAATGACAAGTGACATTTGAGAGACCGTCGTAAATAATGATTTTAAACACAAGACTTCTAAATTAAATGGGAACCTTAAGGTTTGAACAATATATCTCGATTAATTAGAATAATTTACTGTAATGGTAAATATATTTATGAAATTTTATTCCGTTCCATAAATACATTAAACTGTATCGCTCTAGATGTCCAATATGCATTTGCATGAATTACAATTAGAATATCCAATATCTATGTTTATGCAGCATATAATTAAAATATGAATGCGCAAACGTCGTTGTTTTACATGACTTTAATCAATAACAGAACAGAACGTACCCACACAATTTATGCGGACATGTCTCACCAACACAATAGGACGTACACTAACCACCGTTACATTATCTTTAGCGCGTTGTTTCTGTTATTTCAATTAATTATCGTCGGGTAAGGGGGGTTAAAAGAGATATTTGTTAGTTTCAACTTAACATCAAACGCTGCACTTATCTTATCTCGCTTCCTTGAATTCCTATTCACCAATTTATTTCACCATGAAATATTATCTGAAACGAACAATTTGATTGTCTTCCCCTAGATGGGACACATTTTCATGTTCCACGGTAATGTTAATCTTAAATCATTTTGATTCTCTTCGTATTGGAATTAGTTTGTAGTTACTTTAATTTAAGATATCGTCCTTGCTTGCGTTTTAAATGGTGTTTAGATAAGTAGGTATAATTTGCTATAATTATAAAGGCTATTTTACTATCGATTTATTGGCATTCAACAAAGTCCTTATCTTTTTATCGGAAAAAGCATAAGAATCGCCTTAGTCCACTATACATATAATCAAAATAGAATAGTTGTCATAGAACATGTACATTTTTTTTTTTCAATAATTAGTATTTTTTTTGGCGGTAGAGCTAATCCATTCGTATTACGTTATATTGTCTTGATTGAAGAAAAGGAAAATGTGACCCTTACGATCAGTTTCTCATCTACGTAATGAAAGTTTGTGTGGATTGAAATTGAACGAATTTAAATAAAATGAAGACGGAACGCGTTGAATCGTTGGTCGTATATACGCATATATCTAAGCCGGTATAAACATGGCTGCTGAATTACTTCCGGTCCATCTGACAACATCCGCTCTGCCAGAATCCCTTCTGCAAATACTGCGTCTCACCGGGACATTGCTTCCAGCTTAAATTAAAATGCAATGGGACAACGATTTATTTGGTCGTGGATACGTTTGGAGAAATTGTCGGTTTCCCCGCCAACTTTTTCCCAGTCGCCAGCTTATCCGTTAATTTAATGACTTCGTTCTCTGTTGGAAGAAAAACTCGTCGGGATGATGGCTCTAATTTGTGTTTTAATCAATTGAATATTTTACAAAACATCGGGACGGATGTAATTTATGTTGCTAATTTCGTAGGGAATTTCTAAAAGATGTTTTGTTTGTGCATCGATGGAAAAGTGAATTAATTCATTATTGATTGCGATGAAAGTTTATTCGTATGTTCTGAGCAGTTTTCATAATAAAACTGAACATTGAATTACACAATTTATTTTTTTTTTGTTTTTAAATATATTTTCTTGTTACATTATTGGCAGTCTCGCCAATTTAACATTATTAACGGTTGCTCATCCTCCCAACCTATTTTTCTTACGATAACTACCAGGCTCAATTGTTTTAAGGCTTAAAACAAATTAAAA
>JAFFZR010017958.1:0-24144 GCA_018397195.1 Lethrus apterus | reverse complement strand
TTTTTGCGGATTAGGTATCACGCAAGGACAACCGTATGCTGAAGATGTCTAATATCCATTTGTTACTCTAGTTGCTTATTGCCTGAAGCTTCAGATCCTTCATATTTTTCCAGACTTTTTACAAAATAATTTTAATTAAATTGGTTCGAAAATAGATGAAAGAAATTCCAGTTACATTTTAAAAGAATATTTTGAACATTTTCTTTCATAAACCTTATTTTTTAATGTTTACCAACAAATTTATTCTGAAGAAATTCTTCAAAAATATTGAAAACCTATTTCAACAAACCATAAAACAATTATATATCTATATAATTAATAATTATCATATTGTTGTGTTTCTAGGGCATAGGAAGTCTCTTCAGCGCTTTGAAGGTGGTGCGATTACTTCGTTTAGGACGCGTGGTGCGAAAATTAGATAGGTACCTCGAATATGGAGCTGCAATGTTAATTTTGCTTCTGTGTTTTTACATGCTGGTGGCTCACTGGCTGGCGTGCATTTGGTATTCAATTGGCCGATCTGATGCAGATAACGGTGTACAGTACAGTTGGCTTTGGAAACTGGCCAATATAACGCAAAATCCTTACTCTTACGTTTGGCCAAACGACTCCAGCACACCAGAACTAATAAACGGACCATCAAGGAAGACAATGTACGTCACCGCGTTGTATTTTACGATGACTTGCATGACTTCCGTCGGATTTGGTAACGTCGCAGCCGAAACAGACAACGAAAGAATATTTACAATTTGCATGATGATAATCGCAGGTAAGACTTTTTCCATTAAATATGAAATTTTCTTATTACATTTTTCATCTAATTATTACTTCAAATTTTTCAAGTTGGTTTTTATATAGGATTAAAATTAAAAATTTTCATTTATTTAACAAGGAATTTAATTATAACTGAACTTACTACGAGTAGTAACAAATTTATTGAATTGGACATACAAATTATTATTAGTTATGGCGACCTATATGACTTTTTACTTACGTTTTACTTAGTCTTTTAAATGTTTTCTTATATAATTTTTGAATACGTCCACATTCATCCATCCATTCGTCCTTTCTGAATATTGTTCTGTTCACGATAACAAATGTTAATTTCAAATTTTCTTCATCTTTTTATGCATTTCCTCGTCTCTTAGTATTTATTTTATACACTTAAATATACTCAGTCCAATAATTTAAACTATCGCATAAAACAAAATTGTATTTTGCTAGCAACATGTTCAAATGAAAAACGCTGAAATAAATTTCATTATCGAGAATGTTTGCAGTTGAAAAGTTTCACTGTTTTGGAACACAATAAACTGAAAGCGTATTATATTTCTAAACGAGATTATTAGTTTCGACAGTTTTACATATTTGATATAGAACGAAACAATAGTACTTGGCTGATACTAACAAAACAAGTCTAATTTATAATTTTTTTACTGAGGCATACGTTGCTTCTCGCTTGTGATACGTCGTAATTAATTTAATACTTTATAGTTAGGTATGAACTAACGGCGGTTAAAGTTAAAGAAGATCAAAGGCATTAATCGTGTCACTTGGCTTGTGGGATTAAGATATTTGGCTCAAACACAACGGAGGAATGTTGTTGACGTTAAAGCATATTCATTATAGAGCTTTTATCAGTTCACTTTATATTTAAAGTGAACTGACAAAAGCTCTATAGTACAGCAATGTCTTTGACACGAAACAAATATTAAACATGGGTTTGTTTAACACGTACCACTTGAAATAATTGTCAAATAGCTTATACTATTTTAACGTGTGCTAATTGACTATAGTCCAAACCTAAATCTGCAAAAACTATTTTGAAGAATTAACAGAAACAATTTAAACAAATTTTTCATACAGATTGAAAGCTTACTAAATTCTGAAAAAAACACAATTTGATTTTGACAAAATATTCCTTTGTGACGTTATTATTGTGACATAATTTATAGTTCTATTTTCCTATCTTTTCATCTAACAAATTAATATTCATTAACATTTTAAATCGACTCATTTATATTGTAATACAGTTTACAACTAAAACGTATTTTTTTCTAGAAAACGTCGATAGCTTCGTGGCTTCTAAATCGTCATTAATAAAAATTTTATGTAGAATATGTCTTCTGCTTTAAGATAAATTATATGCTGTGTGTTTACGTTTTGTGGAATACGCACAGGCGTATTCAGATTCAGAGCATTAGATTTTCTATTAAATTTTCTCAAAATAGAAATTTAATTAAAAAATTTGTTAATGATAATTAAAATAGCAAATTTTAAAGCACTGTACTCGGTACACATAATTGGATTAATCTTAAATACAGCAGAACGTGTGGAAAAAGTATGTCGAGGTGTGACGTACAATTGAAATAATTTCGTCTGCCTCTATATGGAACTAGATTTATGTCTAGGTCACAGAGACAAACGCTTCAAATTTGTAAACAAATCCGCTAACTATAATTGTTTTAAACAGATGCTTACAATGTGTGCGAATATGGATTATTTCAATTAATATCTCGTGCATATCTACATTGGAGATTATGTTTACGTTCTAACGTTACATTTATTAAAAATATCATCTTTAGTAAATTTATGAACTGACACAAAATTTATATCTAAATTATTAATTTATTTGTATATCAGTAAGTAATAACTGTTTTCTTTAGAAAAAAGTGAATTATTTTTTCATTTTTCGGAAATGTTTTGAGAACGAGAACTAAAGCTAAAACGGATTGGCTTTACTCACCATGTTGAAGCCCAGCACTTTAGCACGAAAGAATTATCTAAGAACAGTAATATTATTGTTAATCAGTTTATCAGTTTTTACCGTTAAAAGCACGATTTGTTATAAATTTCCTAGGACATGCACATATAATGAATCTAGATCCCATGAATATGAAGCTTTTGCCTTTATTAGAAAAAACTTAACTTAAAAAATTTAAAAAATTAATTAAAAAAATCTACAAGAAATTTAACAACAAATTTTGATTTTTGTTCGCCATATGATGACTTGTTCTTTGCTATTTTTAAAAATAACTAATAGTTACGCACTTAGTATTCGTAATTTTAGTTATCTTTCAACACTGGGGGGGGGGGTAATTTTGAAAAAGATTGTTGTAGTTTTAAATATGTTCTTTGAAGTCCAGGCAAAGTTTTTTCTTGGATCCAAAAGCAAAAAACTAATTGACATTTTTTTATATTTTTCTAATTAGAAACATACCAATCTAACAGATGCATACCTGAATATTTTGAATCGCTTACATAGAATTTTGAATTTAAAATAAAAATTGCTCCTTAAATCTGACATTTTTCTTTACGCAACAGGAAATTTATAGCTGAACACATATTATTTAAAAATTCAATAGAATTGGACATATGCTGAAACTCCAATAAAAATATATTACTTATTTTAATTTAAGGATGGAACTGATAAAATTTCAGGGAAATTAAATATAGTAGCAACACAACGTTTATATATATATATATATATTTTTTTTTTTCAACATACATCTGTGAGAAAGGATTATCGACAATTAGAGCATTCGAAATAGTAATTTTTGTTGCATTTTCGACAACAATATACACACCGAATAATTTTTTTTACTTTATTTATTGTCACTATTCTCTATGATATATTTTACGTTAGAAAATATTTACAATTTTAACCCTATTTGTCCTTGCATAGCACCGGGGTTAACAATTTGTCGGAAAGTTGTTCGACGGTAATTTGTTCGACGAAAGTTGTGCGACGGTAACTGGTTCGACGAAAGTTGTTCCAAAAGAACTTATTCGAATAGAAATGTATTCGAATAGAAATTTGTTCAAATGAAAATTTGTTCGAATCGAAAATATCCTAGTACAGAAAATTGAATATTTATCAAAAGAAACTTACTTAATTAATCTTTTAACACGCTTCTTGGAAAGTAACTAACCATAAGTATGGCGAGGATCATTAGTATAATAATGCAAATTTTAACCCGAATTTCATAATGTTACTATTGTGTTTCCCTGAAAAATAAAAATACTATTAAGGGATATTACCCTACTCCATTCAGACACCATATAAAAATTTGCTCTAGTGTTTCTATATCATTCACGTTTTTCTATTCGATCACGTTGTGTATCTTGCAATTTTCTTAAAATGGATAGCAATTTTATTAAGAGTTCGAAAGGCAATGGTATGTTGTCTTTTAACGGTTATTTATACATACGTGACAGAAATTGTGATAGTAAAGTATACTGGAAGTGTGAACATTTTACGAAATTCTCATGTAAAGGACGCGCAATTACAAAAATCATGAAGCTATTAAAGAAACCGGCGAGCATAATTACGCTGGCCAAGCTGCAGAGATTGCTGCAAAAGCGGCCTATAGTGACATGAAGGAAGCAGCCGTTAGAAGTCGAGACAGTCCTCACTACATTGTATCGAACTCTTCTTCCCAACTACACCCAGCAGCAAGCGCCAAATTACCTTCGACAGAAACTATCAAACGAACAAATCGAAATGTGAGATCAACGAAAGACGGTGGGCCAGAATCGTGCTAATATCCAATTTTTCCACATTACCCAGTGCGGCTTAAAACAAACATACGACAAAGATTTGGAGTTTACTTTGAAGATGCGGATGTTATCGGCAATGGCGTTCGTTCCTATTGCAGAAGTAACGAATTCCTTTGAAGATCTGATAGATAATGAAGTATTGGTAGCACATCAAGTTGACTACTTCGAAGACACGTGGATTGGTCGCACAGATCATCGAAATCAACGTCGTCAACCACGTTTTCCCATCACTACGTGGAACTGTTTTGACTCTGTGGTAGACGGCCTTCCAAAAACCAATAACTCAATAGAGGGATGGCATCGCGTGTTTCAGGGGCAGATTGGGGCAGGGCATCAGACAATTTGGAAGTTTATCGACGCATTAAAAAGAGAGCCTAAATTATATGCGAATAGAACAACTAAATGCAGGTCAAGGCGTACAAAACGGAAGAAAGAAGTATAAGGACAGCGCGGCGAGGTTATTAAATTTTGTAAATAGATATGAAATGGATATGATATTGTTACTTATCTGCGTGGCGTTGCCCACAATATTTCGTTTTAAAATTTATTGGATGTATGTGTCTGTAAAATAAAATAATTCATTATATGAAATTTTATTATTGATCTTCTCTGTTCAAACAAATTACCGTCGAACAAATTTCCGTTGAACAAATTTGTTTCGAACAAAATTCTTATCGAATAATTTTCCGTTCAAACAAATTAACGTCGAACAAATTTCCGTAGAACAAATTTCTTTCGAACAAATTTCATGGAACCACAATTTGTAACCAACATTTTAAACAGTGGATACATTTTTAAACTGAATAAAGTAAAATTTACGAGAAGAAAAAATCGAAATTGCTTCTTTTAACTTGGTCAAATATTCATATTGTTTCTGCGCTTTAATATTTTTTTCTCCTCTACAAGTATTTAATCTCACCATTATCTTTATAATAGGGCACAGTTATGGCTTCGACTACTGGCTAAGTATGAAATATGTAATTGTATATAACATGTAATACATGAAGGACATATTATAATAGGATATTTATGTTTAATGAGGATTCAAGAATACGAGACTTACTCGCACACTTGCGGACGACCAAGTCGTTATTAACAGACAAAGACAACGTCAGCTATATGAATAGAAAGCTAAAAAGATGAATACGAGAGATTGGAAATGAGCTTGGAAAAAACCAGAAACCAGAAATTTGGATTTGGAGGGCGAATGCATTAAAATTGCAAGGAATTTAAATATTTAGGGGCAATTTTTAACAAAAACCCGAATTGCAATAAATACCAGGTGTGCCAACTATCTGGGGTCGGTCTATTACGTTTTACCTATTCACTTTATTAAAAAATGTTTCAAGTAAAAGTTGTTTGGAGTCAAGTACTCTACACCATAAAATTATTCTGAAATATACAGGGTGTTTAGTTTTGCCTGTACGTTATACAACTTTGTTATTTTAAATGGAAAACCCTGTATATCGTCGCATTTTCAGATTCCCCGGAACAAAATAGGGAAAGTTTATACTACAGACCCCATGCTAAAATTGAGCGGTTTGCGAGATGTTCCACTTTTAAGTAAAAAAATTTAATTTAGGTAGTTCTCTTTAAAAATTAATAATGTTTTTATTAACGACGATTTTGTAACGATTCGTTGGCATAATGGTAACAATGCTAAATAGTTAAATAGTCAATACCAAATATCCTCGTTATATTATACAGGGTGTTTCAAAATTGATAATGAATTGCAGCATCTTTAAAATGCTAAAACTCGTTTTTTCAAATGGAACACTTTGTATATTTTTATGCCATTCCAATCCGTTGGATTTTTTTTCTAGGGTTTTTTAAAAGAAAACGTTTACCGCGAACCTGTTGTGGATCCTGAATATGTAGTAGCTCGTATTCATGTTTGCCTTGAAGTAGGAGGCGATCTGTTTGAACATCTTTTGTGACGAATTTGTTTTATAGTTATTGTTAAAAACTTTAAATATTAAATGTTACATTTTAGTTTTTCATTAATAACTCGATAACGAAGGACAATCGGCAAATTTTCCACTCTTAAGTTTCAATTTGTTCTGGTCCCCTGAGTCACATCCCGAATGCACGGGCGTCAGTTTTGAGACACTCTGTATAGAAAATCGAATCAGTCCAGGGAGGAACGCTACTAAACAATTTAAGAGCGTATGGTGGAAGAAAGGAATACGGAATGCAACGAAAAAAGAATCTACCAAAATACTCAGAAGTATGGGAAATCAAGGATAAGCAAAGTAAAAGACTACAAGCATTGGAGATGGATGCATTTAGTAAAAGTAGTAGAATACTTAGGCTGCAAGAGATTCCCAACCAAGTGATAAAAGAAAAACTAAGGTAGAAAGAGATATAATAGATAGTATAGAATGGTTATGGACACGAGGATAGAAGAGACAAGGTGGCCTAAATAGGTGGGCTGAGAAGATCGTAGAAGCAGGATGTAAAGAAGGCAATGAGCAGACAGCTCCAAAAAGGAGATTTATATGATAAGAAAGCATGGCGAAAAGGATGCAAAACCCTGAATAAAAAATTTTTATATTCGGGGAAAACTTTTAACTATTTCAGTCTAAATGAGAAAATATTTTATAACAATTCTAATGTTCTTTGTAAGGGATATTTGATTTTCTGTGCTTGAAAATTATTCACATTTGCCTTTGTATCGCTGTTATTTACGATAAAACTTGAATTAAATCTGGTATTGTTTTGTTGTTTACAAACTGAAATCTCATTAATATTTCACCTTTATTAGATAAAAATATGTGGCAAATCCAATAACAGAATAATATCACGGGATTGAATTTCCATTCACCAAAACGCAATATGTATTATTGCAAAGCCGGAGATATATCAACAGAGTAAGTTTTAGGTAAACATGACATGAATTTATTATTATTATAACATTATAAAATATTTAAAAACAAATTATTTATATGTCAGTGTTTTCTGATTTTAATCCTAGTCAGCACTTTGCAAGCTTTAACTCTTAATTATGGTTTCCATTGGTTTCCAGTATTTTGGTTGGTATCAGTGATTCTTTAATATGATTTAACGTCTCAATCCACAACATAATTTTATTTCCAAACTCGGCAGACTTTTTCCTAAATTTTATATTTCTAAATGATACCACTCGATATAAAAGCATTTTTATAGAATTTCTTTAAGTTTAAATGATTAGGATAAATTATTTTTAATAAAATTGTTTTTTCATTTAATATAATCCTTTTTTCTTTCTAAATACTCAGTAAATCGCATGATTTCAGAATAAAATTATTTAATTTAATATTTATTTTCAACTTTAGGCGAAGATTCGGTGTAAACATAAAAACATCATTTTTGTGGATTTTCATTTACGACAAGGCCTGTTAAGAGAAAACCTTTCAATTTTCTTTAGTAAATTTGTTAGAAGTGAACGTAAATCTTAGTCCATTTGAAGAACTTTTATCAACATGATTCCTATGAATATAAGATTCACTTAAAAAAAAGGTAAAATTCCTACTAGATTATATTCATAATACGTAAATACATGAATGAATAATACACAATTTGTATACTTTTTGTTGTAATGGCAAGTAATGCAGGTTATGGACATGTACTGTGTTTCTGCTGCAAAAAACTAAAATAATTCAACATTATTATCAGTATTGAAGTTTGCATTATGAAGGGATGATAGGTTTTCCACTATTTCGAAAAATGGAACAAAATCCTCTTAACATATCTGACACACATTTTCTTCAAGAAAACGTTACTATCTTTGATAAAGTAACTGTGGTATTCCTGTGTATCAATACGATTGTATTAGCAAAAAATAATTAATGTTCTTGATTCAAATATTTCGTATTTAAGTTGAAAGTCCATTTAGGGAAAAGTATTTTATTTCAAATTTTTCAAAATTTTGTATGGTATTATCTTCGGCCACAATTATATTTTTACATACATTTGTTCAGCAATTTCAATTTTCTTCAGTAAATTTGTTAGCAGTGAACGTAAATCTTAGTCCATTTGAAGAACTTTTATCAACATGATTCCTATAAATTCCACTTAAAGAAAAGGTAACATTCCTATTAGATTATATTCATAATACATGATACATAAATGAATAATACACAGTTTTTTTGAGAATGTTATGCTCTTTTTATGTAATGGCAAGTAATGTAGGTTATGGACATGTACTGTGTTTCTGCTGTAAAAATCTAAAATAATCCAACATTATTATCAGTATTGAAGTTTGCATCATGAAGGGATGATAGGTTTTCCACCATTTCTAAAAATGGAATAAAATCCTCTTATCTGACACAGATTCATATTTTCTTCAAGAAAACGTTACTATCTTTGATGAAGTAATTGTATTATTTCTATGTATCAATAAAAAGTGTTAGGAAAAAATAATTAATGTTCTTGCTTTTAATATTTCGTATTTAAGTTGAACGTCATTTTAGAGAAAAGAATTTTATTTAAAATTTTTCAAAATAATATATTGTTATTATCTTCGGCCACAATTATATTTTTACCTCCATTTGTTCAGCAATGTATTGATTGTCTTCAATGACAATAACAGTACGCATTTGGTAAGACAGTTAGCAATAGACATACATCGCTTTATCATCTAAAATGATGTTGATAATAGTTAGAGTAGACAGTCTCACAACAGACTAAAGAAGACTTAATAAATAATATATATTTATGATCAACATTTCCGAATGTTGCATTCTATTTCAAAGTAAATTGGGATCTACGATCTGACTTCCATGCCGGCATACTTTATTTATTTATTAACAGCTGCCCTTTTATTTATTAATTAACGTTTTAATTGCCATTTTTTTATGATTCAAACATCAATTCGTTGCATTCCTATGGCAAAGAGTGATTTCGATATTTACATTAACAATTAAATTTTTGGACAAATTATTAGACTATAAAAATAATGTACGAAGAAATAATATATCTTTTAATTTCAAACATTTTCAACGTAATATATCTTTCGCACATTGTAGGCATGCCTCATTCAACAAAAATTTTTTTAATAAATATTTATTCCTCCACCTTCACCTTAATTGTAATAATAAATAATTTGATACGACACTAATTACTGGAACTTTTACCTATTATATGAGGGAGAAACTTTATTAATTTTAGTGCTTTTGCCTGTGCTTTTCTACTGCATTTTAAATCTATATGAATGAATTTCGTTTTACAAGCTTTATCTTACCTTGAAACATTACCAGTACCATTAATAAAAATTTACTTTAAATTTTATCGATAATAAACCATATTGAAAGAATATTTATAAATGGGGGAAGATTTGCTAAAAATTTGTATAATCAAAAATCTCCATGATTCTAGTGTGAAATAAATGAAACAATTTTCATGCTGCGCATCCTTTTCGTTCAAATATAAATTTATTTTTTATTTATTTAATGGAAGTGCGTGTTGTGTGTTAAATTTTTGAAAAACAAAAACTTTCAAGATTTCTATATTTTATCAATAAAAAAGGGAATAGTAAATTAATTGAATTAAATATCTTGAAATTGACATCCCCCCCATATCTTCTGCCACAACCCACTCCTTGGGTAGCCCCACTTTGCACGTCCTTTTGCACCATAAAAAATATTATTACACCTTGAGTTTTAATTGGTTGCACGCTCAAGAAAGAAGAAAAAAAAAAAGATAAAAAATATTCACTTAATGTTTTAAACGCACAGTAAATACCAAAAATTTCTTCGTAATTTTCATTTATTTAGTATGTAGATTCATATTTTTTGAGTTTTATTGTATAGTTCGAAGAAAGTGGACGTACAAAATATTACATCGCAATATATGCATTAACACTCATTTAATTCATAGAAACATTTATTGCAATATGTATTTATATTTTATATTGCACGATAAAAAATTGTATTATAAATTCAAGACATACTCTTTTCAAAAAAAAAATCATTTTTGTTTCCGTGTCACTTTATGAATTTAATGAGCGATTTTATAAAACAGTAATAAAATTTTGAAACTTTTCTGACGTTTAATAATAAACCAGACGATATAATAATTACTTTGTATATATTTACATATTAAGTATTGTATAAATTGACTCTAGGATATATTTCGATTTTCTGCAAATGTATTTTTATAGCTCTTTTGATGTATGGACAGTATACATAATGATACATTAATGATTATTTCTTTTATAATCATTATTCATCACAAAAATATATAACGGCCGTTCTCATTCTTTTATTTGGGCATTTAAGAGCTTGCTTAAGCATGTACTGAAGAATGATTCCTTTATTATTATTATTATTGTAAAAATGATGCAATTTTCTTTCATTGCAGCGCTTTTATACGCAACTATATTCGGTCATGTGACAACGATAATTCAACAAATGACTAGCGCAACGGCCAAATACCACGACATGTTGAATAACGTCAGGGAATTCATGAAGCTGCACGAAGTTCCTAAAGCCTTATCGGAAAGGGTGATGGACTACGTGGTATCGACGTGGGCAATGACAAAGGGTTTGGATCAGGATAAGGTAAATATAAAAAAATATGTTTTCATGTCTATTCAAATGAGAATATTTTTATGGATCTGTTTGTCTCGCGTAGAATCAGTTTAGATGGTAAATATCGTCGCAAAATGTTATTTTTATAAAATCTATCCAAATTTAAATTTCAAGCGATTCGGCTTATCCTACCAAAAATTATTTTTGGTAAACGGGAAATCATATGTAAAACAAAGTTTGGACATGATGATAATTTTTATTATATTCTAATTGGACGCACATTGAGGATCGAAAATACTGAAAAATATCGATATCTCAAATCACTTCATTTTTCGAAAAACAATATGTTTTTAATTTTTTGAAATGACATCATCGACAATGTTTGTAGATGGCAGTATATATTTTTATTTTTTTTTATTACATTGCGCATTAGTTTTCAGTACACAACCAGTGTTTATAGCTATTTTATAATTTTTTGTAAGATAAATAAATGTAAATAAATAAAAGGCTCTACATGCAGGTCTCTGAATAAGCAATTTTATATAGAAAATTTACATAAAAGATTAATTAACAAATACTACTAATTAGTTTACGACGAAACACTGCAGTTAATGTTAACTAAATTCGAATAATTGGCTTTTTGGCACGACCTTACGTACCTTCTAAAATTTCGTGGTCTAAATCTTGCACTTTCCTTAAAGAGACTTTACTTATCAAAAATTCGCACAAAGTGGTCTAATGGGGTATGATGAGGTGAATTTGCAAGAGTATCATCTTGTCGACAACAAATATTAGAATTTGGATTTTTCATGTTTTCTTACGTTTGCTGCGACTATTGTGGAATTTCTTCGAAGTTTTTTTTTTAAATCTTGAAACGCAAATAGAGAAAAGTTAATGAAGGTGGTAATAAAATACTGATAGAATGTAAAAAAAACACCACAAACAATTGAGCTAGGATGGAATATTAAACCCTTTATTATAGTTAATTTTAATTAATGGATGAACAGAAAAGTGGATACATATCAAAGCCAAGCAACTTACTCCACGAACTTACATAAAACTGATGGTAGATCACAAATTCCAAACTGTAAAATACAGCATAACAGCATAACATTTTCCTTTTAAAACCAAATTTTAAAAACTAATTAAATATATTATTTTCTAATATTAGTGTCAAATTCTTGCTTGAACATGATTAAAATTATACTAATCTTTTACTCTTGAGCAATTAACCAATAAAACTCGAAATTGTAATAAAATATATTTATTATGATTTCGAGTTTTATTGGTTGATTGCTCAAGGTGAAAGATAAGTATAATTATTTTCTAAATATGTTTTTTTACTTATTTTGAGGTTTACGTATTTATCGACTATTTTGTAGCTCATTCCTTTTTTGTTTCTTTCAAGTTTTTTAATTTTATATTTATTTCTTTCTCCACAATGTGTTTTTAATTTTTATTATGTATCGTAAAATTATCATATTTTTTTTTGTTATTCTTATTCTGTATTGCCTTTGGGTAAATGCGGCTTCAAATGACTCATAGAGGACAAAGCTTTTTCCGATATTAAACAAAAATGTTCTAAATAAACTAATAAATTTATTAAAAGAATAAATAAATCAATATTTTATAAAATATAAATACAATTAGACGTGCAATTTGTTTCCAATATGAATATATTAAAGCCTCTTCAGTTCATTAAAATCATAATCGATCTGTTTCAAAGTATCATGTTTGTAAAATATTTTCCTAATTTTTCGCACAGCTTCTTCAAGCGGAAGGTACGTCAAATTCAAAATATTCGGGTCAGGAATTTAAAATATAGTCTACTACTAATACGAAGCTATATCACACAATTCCAACGTTCCTAAATTATACAAATCTAACGTCAATATTTGCACGAACTTGGTTGTGGAGAATAGCTGGGGTATATTACATTGTACTACCTCTACGGCTTTTATTGATTACAAAAAATCTGCATTAAAGCGACTGTTTACCGCATTAATTATGTCAAGTTTCATCCACATAAAATCATAATTTTCCTCCGGCTTTAATCTTATGAATATGATGATGACGTGTGTACGAGAAATAATTAAAAATAAATATTTTTGGGATGATTTAAATTTTAATTTTGAACGTCGCATATTTTTAACATTATGATATGAAATTATCGTTTCAAGACGAGCAAAAATTCAACACGTAAGAATTATTTTAAAATATATCGAGTTGCAATACTGTTTCGAATTTAAACAGAAAATTGAAACAATGAACCAATGAACAGAACAACAAACTAATGTTGGAAAATGGAAAGGAATGAATTTAAGAAAGCGAAAGATCAAATTAAAAAAACAGCTAAAAAAATTTATATTCAAATAATTATTACAATTTTAAACTTCTTTTATTTTTCTGGATGTTCAAGGAAACATATTTTATCATTTTCACATATATGTGAAGCCCGGTTTCAACAAATAGTAGGGCGCATTGTTTCCTAACAAAAGGGGTTAATCCAATTTACGTAAGCAGAATTCACGAAGGTTTTTGGTCTATGAATTACAATGGGTAATATAAAAATGCCCAGTATCAAACATTAGTGGTCGAAGGATATGGTTTATTTCCAGGCCGCCCTAACCACAGGGCTAAATGGACTATAGCCCAGGGGCGCCAGCCGCTTGGGGCGACAATTGATTTTTAAAAACTGACATTTTGAATTTTAGTAATTTGAATTACGCAGCTGACCTAACCCGTTCCAACCCAACCATAAATTATAAATTTTAAAATTCAATTATGGAGCGAACCTAAGTTTTTAAAAACTGACCTTTTGAATTCAACAATTTCAATTACGGGCGAACCTAACACATGCCAATCCAACTATAAATTTTAAAAACTAACTTTTTGAATTTCAAAATTTCAATTTACGTAGCGAACCCAACCATAAAACAACCTTTTTCCATCCATCGTACTCCTTTTTCGTGAAAAATAATTGGTCAACCTATTTATTGGTAATTATACTTTTTCTAGTTATGAAACTTTTGTAAAACTTCAGTGGTCACCCCATTTCCCCTACCGTATATTTTCTTATGACGAGGAGCGCATTATTGTTAGTAGCCCACGAGCACCAAATATCTTAGGACGGCCCTGTTTATTTCCATCCAATATTCCATAGTACTATGGGACGTAACCGTTTTGAGGTAATCTTGTTATGCTTATGCTTTTATTCAGACACTGACTACAAGATGTGAAAATAAATAACGTTGATAGTCGTATTTTGCAAAATATTTGGAAAATATTCTATCCAGAAAAACAACTCTTCCTAGAGGGTTGTGGGGGTGGTGTTTGGAGGATTATGGTTGTGGCGTGGTCGACTTTATTTTCTACAATACGTTCCAAATGAATATGAATTGTGCATACCCGATGAATCTTTATTAAATTTGCTTATTTATTCTGGAAAAGGTACAGCTTAAAATAGTGAACATGGTCACGCTTATGCGGCTGTGCAAAAGCTAATGGAACCTCAATTGAACAAGATTGACTGGACCAGATTTCCAATTGATTAATGCTTAACACTGATATATGGTTGGGTTCGCTCCGTAATTAAAATTTATAAGGTATTATTTAGAGTACAAAGATATATGGGATGTGGGTTGGGTTCGCCCCGTGATTAACATTCAAAAGGCGTTTTGCTGTACAGCTTGCGATTATTCCGCACAATGCAGCGAAATGCTGTACGTATGATCACCCTAAAGAAGGGTCATATTGTATTTTTTGACGATTTCTACAAAAGTGTAAATTTGATCGATAAAATGTTAAAACTTGACAAAAATAGGAAAAGGAGTCCAAGCGGAATCCAAAAATTGAAAAAAAAAACGAAACGGTATGGAGGAGAAGAGGTAGAGTTGTTGTGGGTAAATGGAAAGACAAGAGACAAATTCTCGCCATATCCAGTGCACATGCATTTGGAATGGTTGAACCCACAAACAAAAGAGGTCAACAATATTCAAAACCAATTGTTTTCGCCTACAACACATTTCTGTTTGGTATAGGTAGGACATATAAAACGTTTTCTTACCACACAACACATAGAAAGACAATCAGATGTTACCCGAAATTATTCTTTCATCTACAGGTGTGTGTCTATGGAACGGAAAATTGATCTATCAAAAAATTACCGCAAAGAAGAAAACTTACCTAAGTTGCAGGGAAGACGTTCTTAAGCGACTAATCTTGTCATTTATATTTCTAACCTCGTTTTATTTTAGGCAGGTGTTTCTTTCTCAGGAAATTTAACAAAAGGGTAAGGTGGCGCCTGTGTTATCAGATAAGAAACGAAAAGCCACCTCGTTTATTTGTGAAAACCGTAAGGACGAAAAAGAAAGCCCATTGGGCTATGTGTGGACGCATGCTTCGCCATAAGTGAATTTTAAATTGGTTTAGTTATAATGCAAGAAGACGTTTACTTTATGTTTTTATGACATGATAGTTGGAAATAAACATTTATTTTTCATTTGAATTTGTCTTTTCTATTGTCACATGTATGAAACGTGCGTTCTATTTTAAGATTTTTCCATTATAGACCAGCGTCATATAATTGTGCCGGAACCGGAAGCTTATTAAAACAGAATCTTTACAACCCAAATAGAATTGGTCAACAGATTTTCAATTAGTGGTCTAGTTGGTAGGTTCTTCTCTCTTATGGAGGTAATGAACGTATTCAACGCGAGTTTCAAATGTTTAATGTAATGTAACAGGCGAAAGCCCATATCCACATCCACAAAAAAGGCAGATCTTCTTAGTATATAAGAAAAGAAAATAAACCTAAGAAAGGCACATCTTGAATTTATTAGATGGTTGAAGCTCATAGGGACAACCATGCACAGAGAAACTTTCCAGAAGTCCTTGTACTTTGTGAATTAAAATTGAAGAAAAAACATATAAACATGCCCAAAAAAATTGAATTTGAATTGTGAAATTTCAAATATTTGAGCACACATTGAGCCAGATAGCTAATCGACAAAACTTGGAAGAACTGTATGATAGTGTGAATTGTACGGATTATAAAAAAGTGATAAATTAAGAAATGAACGTAGCATAAAACGATTTAACGTGGAAGGTTTTATAAACATTTGCGTATATAGGAATAAAAATTCTTGAATCATGGCTGAAACAAGTATAGATTGATTTTATGGAAGCTTATACATAATGTATGAATCTGAATCTGAATAAAAATTCTTTTATTTTTAATTTAATAATTTAGTTTGGTGGAATATATTCGTTGTATGTTACTGATACATGGGAAGCATCTAAAAAATAACGTTTGGTTACAGGTATTGAATTTCTGTCCGAAGGATATGAAAGCTGATATATGCGTCCATTTAAACAGAAAAGTGTTTAACGAGCATCCTGCTTTTAGACTCGCTTCAGATGGGTGTTTAAGGGCATTAGCAATGCACTTTACAATGTCTCATTCGGCCCCCGGGGACCTTTTGTACCATACAGGTGAATCCATCGATTCGCTTTGTTTCATTGTGACTGGTTCATTAGAAGTGATTCAAGACGATGAAGTTGTAGCTATATTAGGTAAGATAACCGATATATTATTTTCTCAGTTTGTGTTATTTTAGTCTGTCTAGGTAAGGGAGACGTATTCGGTGATTCCTTCTGGAAGGACAATGCAGTTGGTCAATCCGCAGCAAATGTGCGCGCTCTAACTTACTGTGATTTGCATACGATTAAACGGGATAAACTCTTAGAAGTGTTGGATTTTTACCAAGCTTTCGCAAATAGCTTCGCTCGAAATTTAATTTTAACTTATAATCTTCGTCATCGCTTAATATTTCGCAAGGTCGCGGACGTACGCCGTGAAAAAGAATTGGCAGAACGAAGGAAAAACGAACCACAGTTGGATCAAAATCAAGATCACTTGGTGAGAAAAATTTTCTCGAAATTTCGCAGAGATCGAGCTCAACACACACCACCTGCTGCTCCATCTTCCGATATAGAAAAAGGCGACGATAACGACAAATCTTTGGTCAGAGTGATGTCAACGACAAAATTATCTTCGGTTGCAGAGAAAGATGATTGTGGCAATGGAACAGTTACCACAAAGGTTACCCGTCCTACCCCATCGCGTACAAGTAAATGGGGACGATTATTAGGTTCTTCTAGTTTAGATTCAAGTTCGGAAATACCCTCGCAAGCACCGTCTTTTACTAGAAGTTTGAGTGCTAAAGATCCATCAAAAGAACGTCCAAGCTCGTCTTCCTCCGGTAGTTCCGGAAACCAATCGACCGGTTCCGGAAACAAAGTGTTCCCAAAACTCCAAAAAGTATCGACGACTTCGAGTCCGGGAATAACACGTCAAGATACTATCGAAGAAACAGTCGAAATCGAAACGCCAAATAGAAATCTTCAATTACGAAAAATGCAAAGTTACGATTGTGGCTTAAGAGATCCGAGTACAGCATCTTTATATCAAACTCCCGTCCCCGAACTTATCGCACCTCCAGAGTACAAAGAGCTGATGACCAACTTAATGGACTTTAAAGTCGACGTCAAATTAGAGATTCAGACGTTGAATCAAAAAATGAGTCGAATGGAGGAACTTCTTTCGGAATTGCTGTCGAAAATTAACTCTGGAAGTAGTTCGAGCTCGCCACATGGTGAATTCGACGGTACGAAACGGAAGTCTTCCAGTAATTCGGCTCCGGAAAGACCTACTGATCTACCATATTCTGGAACGGTGGAAGGAACAGGTTTGGGTCCTTTGATACTGAGAAAGAGGCGATCGAAAAGTAGAAATAAAGGAACTGCACCTCAAATACCCACACCTCCGGGAAAAGTTACGTCACCTGAAAGTACAGCAACGAGCCCAACGGAAACGACGAAAATGCTAGAAGACCCCGCGTCGACGACGCCGTCCTCTAGGAAATCTTCAGATTTTCTCTAGCACCAGCCTTTAGCCCAGTAGTTGACGCGTGCCACTACATTAGCTTTATAAATATCATAAATAGTTAATTATTTTAACTTGATCGTTATTGCACTATTTTTTTAATTTTAATATTTTAAAAATTGAACGATGATTTGATTTTTAAAGAGAATGTTACTGTGGTTTTCGTTAATAATTTTCAATATTTCAATAGTGATCAAGCTAATCTAAACATTGTGTATATAAGGTAGTTCAAAAATGTGTTTTGTAAAGAAGTCAACTGAAAGAGGGCCAAAATCAAATGGTAACTCATATAATAGGTTGTAATCTAGAATTGTATTTAATAAAATATGAGAAATTTCAGTTAGAAAATTTACAAATATTATTATTATTAAATATTATCATTAAATACAGAATCAGTGCCCTATTTACTCACTTGTTTGTTTAAATATTATTATTTTAAAAATTATTTTGTAATTTTTCGTTCTTTTGTACAATTCAAATGAAAATTTGACCATTTTATATAATGCATTTTTGAATATATAACCAGCAATCTTTGTTCAATTTTGTATATAAATAGCTTTAGGAAAGTTGTCTAAGCTGAAATTTTACGTATTCGCCATTAAATTAATGGCGAATGCGATCTTTTGGCTAACTTTGCCTTTGATCTGTGCTCTATTATTGAGCTTATTACTTATTAAATTTCTATCACGCATATATCGCAACTTAAATGTAACACCAATTTTATTTACATATTTAAATAAGCATTGTCGATTAATGCAGAGTTATAAGCGTCATTTATAAATTGATAATTTAAAATTTTGATGTTGAAAAGTTAGTTATTAAAATTATTGAAAAAAATGGTTTTAAGAATTCGCTCTTGTGCACAAGCTTTTTGCTTTTAATTGTATACTGTGTCATGGTTGTTTAATCTCATTTTATTTTAATACCGAAATTAAAATGAAGCAAATCTTATATCTCTTCATTCATTCGCCAGTAATATATTTATTTTACTTTAAACGTTTTTATGCAATACAATAACAAAAAATGTTATGTTTAACAACAAATTTTCTGGCAAACATTGAAATCTTAAAAACTTTAAAAAAGTTACATTTTAGACCACACATTAAATTTCATATCAAGTATATATTAATATTCCACAACGAAATTTTTCCAAAATTACAAAATGTATAAATACTATTAAAAAGTAAGCAGATTTATCAAAAGCATTTTTAATAAAATGTTTGTCAGTAAAAAATGTATATAAGCAATACTGTTTATAAACTAGTTAGGATAAGTGATTCAGTTCAGGCAAGCTTCATTATTCTAAACTGAAGCTTTATTGAACTGGAATACAACCCGACGTATACATATATATATTTATATATAAGTATATAAACCACTAAATTGTGATTAATTACTACACGTGTTTATACTGTATAAAAAATACCTGTACCAAAGCCAAAGGCTTTCGAAAAGCTCATTACTTATGTTGCTTGCACTTTTTTAATTCTTTTCGACAAAGACTGTTATAGAACGTTGACTATATTAAAATATTTTACAATGAAAATGTTATTGTGGTTATGAACCTCTGTTGTTCAAAATAAAGCAAATATTATATATGAATATACGAAAATACATATTATATAAAATATTATAAAGACCACTAGCAAATTACCGATATAATTTTCAAGTCTTTAAAGTTGTTTGCAGACAACCAACATTACACTGTGTCTTATTTCCATTGACTAATTTTAATAAATAAAATAGATACATAGAAATTGCTCTTATAATAATTAAAGCTTAATATTTAATAAATATGTTGTTTTATTTGTCTCAGATTATATGCATGACATACCCGGATCGAAAGTAACACATATATAATACCTACAGTTCCTGCAGAATCAATAGATACAGGATGTACAATAAATTTAAATTTATTTACAGATTGGTAAAAACTTGTACATAAACAGTTTCCTTATTATTACCCTTAGAAATAAATACCGCAAGTAAGATTATGTAAATTTGATGTAACTTAATATTTATTTGAATATTTTTAAACATAAGTGAGTCGTGAATGAACTAAATATCACGAAAAGCATTAAAAATCATTATGCTACTGTGGTGCCATCTTATGACAAGTCCTTGAACTACATTCCATTTTAATATTGGGTTTTTGTTAAAAATATTTGAAAACATTTAAACAGATCGAAAACGACTAATTCTTCTTGTAAAGTTACAATACAAAGACTCTGTTTAGAACATAAGGAGTTCTTATAACATTTTTAGAACGGTTCACATTTATTGAGATCAGAGCCCTCTTCAAACTAATAGATTTAAATTGTGACACATTGTGATCGTGCATATTTGTTTTTGTATGTTACATAGAATTAATTTAGAAATTTTATACAAAACTGATTATAATCAACAAATAAAAATGATTACGCTACTGCTGTGCCATCTTATGACAAGTCCTTGAACTACATTCCATTCTATCTTGATTTTTCGTTATAAATACTTGAAAACATTTAAATAGATCGAAAACGACTAATTCCTCTTGCATTAAGTTACATTACAAAGACTCTCTTTAGAGCATAAGAAATTCTCATAACTTATATACAACGGTTGATATATTTTGACAACAGAGCCCTCTTCAAACAAAAAGATTCAACGTGTGTTGCAAATGCCAATAGATGGCATAAATACCATTAAATTCTCGTTTAAGATTTCCTGTTATCGAGAAGTAACTAAATATTATTATTAATTATCGTAATCAATACCTTATTAGAATTTTCGTTTTCCTTCATTTATTTTTTATCTTCATCCATAATTAGTTGATCAATTATTCTTCTTCATTCTTCTACACTTATTCACTAATGGCAGTTGGGATCATTGAGATACCATATAGTGTGGATAATTTTGCGGCTCCTTGATATTTAATCTCGTAGATCTAACGCAGCTTTTTTTAAGAGCTCTTTTGCGTACAGAGAGTAACAGAATGCACATCAGTGTCGCATACCCTCACCGATTATAACTTCTTGAGATAATTTTCTATACTTACACCTCTTGATGTTTTGAGTCCTGAACCAAAACCTCCCGTGAACTGTATCTTTAATACGTTAATACTCTCTCTTGTAAATCTGTTCTGTAGGCGACTGCCCTAAGTAGACAGTGGTACCTATCGGCGAGCGCCATCAATTTAAAAATATAATGATAGCCGAAAGAAATAGAAACTGGTAGGTCGGCATATTGACGAGTGAAATAGAAAGAAGCAATGATGCAGGAAAAAGTTGGTGGATTTTGACTTATTTACATGCTAACGTGTCTATATGATGCGTCGCTAGTTGTGAAAAGTATTACTACATTCTTTACACTTTTACTCACGTAAACTTGTGACCGAAAAAAAATTCTTCAAAGTAAGCCATGAACACAAATTGGCAAGTTTTTACTTAAACCACCATTTATTTCTTAATGTCAACTTTTGTCAAAAATGTTGTCCAAACAAATCGAAGCTTTTCTTTTAGAATCCCATTCTAGAAATGGGATTGAAACAGGAAACGGTGAATATTCTTACGTTATTCTTCTGTTATGAAGAATTTCAGGAGCATTTTCCTCTTAAGCTTTGATTTGTTTAGACAACATTTTTGACAAACGTCGATTTGACAATTAAGAAAGAAACTGGACTAGGAGCTGGACTATTTTCTCTGGGGCCATTTGAAAGACCGGGTTTACGTGGACAAACCACAAACAACTGATGCTCTGAAAGATGAAATTCGGCGCTGCATTGACGAAATAAGCGAAGCGTTGTTGCAAAATGTGGTTTAAAATTTTGTGAAAAAAGCGGATGTGCTAGAGGTGGACATTTGTTCGAAATCATATTCCATTATTATTAATTCCCATATTTCCACTTTACATTGGTTTCAATAAAACTGAATTTGTCAAAAAAGTGTGTTTTTAAGCCAATTTATTTCATAACCTCAAATTTGCCCACCTTTACTAGTTTATGTAAAAATAAATGGTTTTGAACAAAATAATTTTTAAATTTATTCATTCTAATGAATTTGTTTTAATGAATCATTGATTTATAATAAATTTATTTTGTTGTTTAAATTTTGCATCTACTTTATTTACATAATAAATAAATACGTGTGGCATACGCACCCATCGCAGCTAACTATTTGGCACATAAAACGTCGCTAACATTTTATTTTATTAGTATTACGTTTCATATTCGAAATATAATAAATACAGTGTACATATTGATTTATGAGACAATTATAAAAAATAATTTTTATTAATGCTTGTAAACTTTAATTTGCAAATTTTATTGTGTGATATTACGAGAGGGGCCCGATTAAAATCATTTTAAATAAGACAGGGAAGAAGGGTCGATCTATATGGCACCCGTGAATCATTATCGAAAACTGTATCGTGGTGAAAATATGAGGGTTTCAACACTAAACGCTTTATAGCCGATTGGTCGATAATCCCTTTATAAATAATTTACAAAATTGTCATCAACCATCTGTGAACACATGCAAATTCAAACATAATTCAATAAAAGAGTAAATAATAAAAATATTAGCTTTTATTAGAATATATTTATATTGTATACGCATACATAGAGATGGAGAAAATGAAACCCGCAAAAACGGCAGTTCTAATTTTGGTTCTATATATTTGTGCGCTGCACCTCGACGAATGTGACACTTTTCCATTGTGAATCGAATAGGTATATCTTTATACCACAGGTATTATTTTAAAAGATAATCGGTTTTAAATCTAATGTCTCAAAATATTTTCCTTTATGGTTTCGTTTATTGTAAGGGAATATACCACCATAAGAGGTATATCCAAAAACTGGGATTATAAACAACAAGATAATTTACGAAATATGGGCATAGAAAAAGAGAAGAAAGGAAAATTTCGACAAAAATATTAAAAATGAAATATAACCCAAAAATATAGAGTAGCAGATTCAATTCACGCGGATTTTAACGGCATCTTTTCATTAGCACGAGAATTTCATGTCATTTACAAATTCAGTTAGTGATCGTGTACATATTAATAATTTTCCATCATTTTTGACATTAACGCTGCTGATCTTTTCTTACATATTTATAATAATAATGATACTAATTCTGAAGTCATCGGTAAGTCATTTACATATACTGAAACATTTTAAAAACATAGTTTACTATAATTTGTTCCATCAATTAGTTTAAATGGTTGAAATAATTTAAATATAATTAATCAATCAAACTTCACAATCGCTAAGCCCTAGTGCGTCCCACGTTACGACTTTTATAATTATACTCCAGTTTTTGCTGGATATGTTATTAAATATTGTGTGTCGTAATAAATATGTTTTATTACATTTTCGAGTTTTTATTGGTTGATTGCTCAAGACTAAAAGATAAGTATAATGTGTTGAACGTCAGGTTTTCCTGTCGGAAAATAGATTTTTTTTCATGAATATACAGTGATGGAAAAAAGTATCTGGACGCGCATTCATATTATAATTTCATGTGTTTACAGTGTTGGAAAAAAGTATCTGGACATGCACCGTTATCTTTAAATGGATCCAGGCTTTTTCCGGTTTAAGCGTTTTAAGGATAAAGGTGAGCTATGGATTAAGGCGTACTATGGATTAAGGTGTGCTATGGATTAAGGCATGCTATGGATTAAGGCGTTTTACGGAAAAAGATGAGCTGCAGATCAAAGCCTACTACGAATAAAAGCGAGCCACCGAATTAGACGAGCCAACGATAAAGGCGAGCTACGGAAAAAGTTTTACGGACTACTAATACCTAATGATACTAATTCTTCATTATTAAGTCATTTACATGTTACATTGTGTGCGAACTTTCTTAAAAATTCAATTTATATTTGCAACAACTAGGAGTGTTTATACAAGGTTAGTCAAAAGTATGGAATGGGCGGTTTATTTCCGTAAATACGAATTTTATAACAAAATGTCTTTAATAGAAGTTTTGTTAATAATTATTCTCCATTTCTTAGCCTACTCATTGTTTGTGTATGTTAACGCATTTCCATGGAAACGTTTTTTTTTCTTTTTTTTTAAATGGCAACTAAATGATTTTTTTACTGATTTTTATTCCTCTTTTTTTTCTTGAAATGACTTGATACTTT
>JAFFZR010017956.1:0-11292 GCA_018397195.1 Lethrus apterus | reverse complement strand
CTCAAATTTTAAACAAGATTTGTTATGAGCACTGAATTCTGCAAAACATTCCCCATTTAACCGTTGCTCTATGTATTCTAATAACCGAGATACCAATGGTGAGCATCGAAATTGGGACAACCTGTATAAGACACCTTATCCATCCATCTTAAGTACTAATTAAAAATAAAAACTTACCTCTTGCAAGGCTTTTTTATCAGTTTTGTCCTTGCTTCCGTTCTGCAGCAATTTAATGACGTTTTTCGCACCCTCGACTACAGCCATTTCGATCCTCAATCTATGTCTTATATCTTCGATCCGTTCCTCCAACGGCGGTTCCAATTCACACGTAAGATCCCCATTGGCCGACAAATCGTGTATCGAGCCGTGGTGTTTATTGTTTATATTATTTTTCGTCTGAAAATAAAATAATTATTATCGAGAAATTCATCAATAGGCACGATGCTCACCTTCAATATCCGCATTTTGAGAAAATCGATTTTCACCTTCGAATCGAGTAACATTTGCTGCGCTTCGGCTAACAATTTCTTGTCGCGATGTGGGCCACCGTTTATCGTTTGTATGATGTTTTCGGCGCCCTGTTTCACTTTCAACTCTATGTTCAATTGTTTTTCGAGCGAAACCAACCGCGGATCTGGGCAAATGCCGTCGTTTTCGGTCACTTGCTGCGGCGTTAACGGAGAATGTAACAAAGAATCTGAAACAAAATCACCATCTTATGAATTCGTCGATCAATTTGTAGTTCCCTCAAAGGCATCAAGAACAAATGACTACTTAAGCGGTTCGAATGAAAAGGCGATTTTCGCATAATTTTTTTTTGTGAAGACGCTGTGACCGCATGATAGGATCGCGCTGGTTGGTGTTGCCTTGAGGTGAATTTCACGAGTGTCGTTGAACCTGACCGGTCAATACTTACGGCAATAAATCTTTGCAAATAAGATTCGATCAAACGCTCTTATACATAGTGGAGCGTGAGTTCCTTATCGTGAAGCGTCGAGTTAAAATTCATTTTCTGATTAGAAACAAAACTGACACTTTCTGTGAGAACTCATAGTCGTACATGTGCGTCTTTCATAAACGACATTTATCAGGTAGATACCTATCAACCTGCATCAGATAACTCAATATATGAATCCTACTCTGAGTCGATGTTCTCGTCCTTGATCGTAACGGGATATGGAAACGATTTCGCGCACGTAAATTGCAAAAGTAACGTTCTACCATCGGAATGCGAACACAAAGACGTAAATTCCCATTACAAATTCAAGAATTTCCCGTAATTCGCAAAACATCAAGAGACTGTCGTACGTTCCGAATTCGGGCTGCCACAATCGGTATGTTCGATATGGTAGAGCGGTACTTCCCAAAATGTGGTCGAAAATGTGTTAAAAGAACTAAATACATGTACGTAGATTTGCGGTTTACATCTGGAGATGAAATCGACGAGCAGATGAAGATCTACTACAAACAAAAATAAAAACTTTTTCTTTTTGTAACCTTGTAGAAATCAGAATTTTTCACTTAGAGACAATTTAGGTTTAACACAGTTTAAGTTTTATGGTAGGAACACTGTTTAATACAAAACGTGATGTAAGGATACAAAATAGGTTCACCAGGCTAAAACAAAACATCCTTCCAAAAGCAAAGAAATGTCACCAGAAACTTTAGTGGGAATTTTTAGTAAGTAAATAAATTTTGCAATGAAGCAATTCGGAAATATAAAAATTTTGATAGGGTTTACTACGAGTAAAAAAAAGCCTTAATAACAAACAAAACTTGAACATGAATTACAAAATAAATCACTAGCTTACTAGCGACATCTGTGCTTAGAATACTCAGTGGCAGCTGACGAGCCGCCGGAATACACTATACAGTCCGTTCTACAAAACGGGCCCGAGACTATAGCGACTTCAATTGTGATTTAATCACCAACAAACCATATATTATTAAATGGGACAGTCTTAGCTACAACTTGGCGAAAAAAATTCTTTATTAAACTCCTTCATTTATTTGTTATGACGTCATCGCCATTTTTTTTAAATAGCAACCTATATTTTTTATTTGTTATTTCGTTATGATTTTTAATTCTGTTTTCAAAGGTATACAATTTTAAATAGGTTGCATAAGAAAAAAATCAAGAAAAACGGTCTTACAATTTTAATAGAATGATCAATGAAATGAACAAATTAATCCAACTAATCCATGATACGGCAAACTTTTACTAAGAAAAGTCGTTCATAATAAGAAATTGTGGCCCTATACAAAATTTCAGAAAGATCTACCTACTTTGATCAAACCGTGATTAAACAAAACAAGACCGTTTGCCCCATTTGGTAGAACGGACTGTATAAATATATTTCCTTAAAGTTAGTAGTCAGTTTTTATGAGTTGTCTCAATGATTTAAATGTTTGAGAATTTACTATTTAAAAATAGTTTAATATTATAACGTATTCATACTCATAAACATTATCATACTCGCACTAATCTCACAATCGAATTAGTTCTAGACATTTTATCATAATTATTAACTACTTATGTTACATTTTCCCTCATAAAATACGTAATACATCTAGTAGTGTTTATATGTTCAAATACTTACTATATACTTTTCTCGAATTTTTTGTTAAAATATTGCTTTTAAACTGATTAAGATTTTGACGATTGGTATATATTTCTGAAGATTTGTTTTGTACAAATTTAATATTAACTCAGTCTATCACTTCCTTGTTTCAGTTGACTGCCAATGTGATAATATTTTTATGCGCGAACACCGTTGGAATATTCATGCACAATCTTATGGAGCACGCCCAAAGGAAAGCGTTTCTCGACACCAGAAATTGTATCGCAGCGCGACTGGAAATGGAAGACGAGAACGAAAAATTGGTTTGTATATGTTTTTAATAAATTTAATAAGCGCCATTAAATTTGAAACTTTTATTAACTGGAAATTTTCATTTGACTTGACGAAATCTTATATCTTTATCAATTCCGAAAAAAGTAGTGTAAGCCAAGGATAAGTTTTTTGTTAGTGAGCATCTCGTTCCAATAAAATCTATTCGCTACTGTTTCTGTGAGAAGTTCTTCTTTTGCATTTCGTTCTTAGCAGTTGTTAGATAGACTGCTCGGATATTCCATGTCCAGATTCCAAATATTTAAATTACACATATACATCACTCTTTTTGCCTCATATTTTTTGACATTTCACATGTGTTTACTTAACAATTTTCCTTTTGTATCCTTTTTGAATTCTTATTTAAATTTTGTCACCTATGCATTTTTAAATCAATTTTTTTCTTTCGTTCCACATTTTCGACATTATCCATATAACTTATTAGTTTGTAAATAAAAATGATACTTTATTTTAGGAAAGGCTGTTGTTATCAGTATTGCCGCAGCATGTAGCAATGGAGATGAAGAATGACATCATATCGCCAGTCGAAGGACAGTTTCATAAAATTTACATTCAGAAACACGAAAATGTCAGGTGAGTTATATATTCACTTTGCGTAATTATAATTAATTTAAAATACAAGCAGAACGTGTTGAGCCGACAAGAAATTATGGCATTGCTTTTAATCGTCGTCATTGATGAGAACATCGCGTCGCGTCGGTTTCATAAAGTGACGGCTATATAATAACGTGAGTTGAAAACACACGCGACGTGTTACATAGTATCATTCGAGGGCTGCGCTTCGGTTATGATAAGGTTTTAATATTAATTGCTATTAATCATGTAGCGAGCGTTCGCGCGTTTAATTAATTTAGCCTTATAATGAACGACTCAGTGACAATAAGAATTATTTATCGAACATGTTCGATAAATATCTCGATTCAATATGCGACAGCTCATTAACGTTCTTAAATCGATTACTTTATGGTACTATATGGGTGGAGCATTTGCATAAACTTTCAAATGATAGGTAACATTTATTAAGAAACATTGGTGTGCTTTATCAGCTTAACAATTAACGGTCACTTATACCTAATTAGTATTAACACGTTATTTATTTTTCATTCATTTCTTTATTGTTCAAACAATTAATGGAGGCAAATATTTTGTGTTATTTGGGCGGAGCGTAGCTTTCGCTTATTAAAATTCTAGAGTCACATATACCACAAAATAACAAAAATGAAAATTTGCAGCTTTCCAGATGTGACAAATTTCGTGATGCTGTTATACTGCAACTGGAGGCGAATGCCTTTATTCTTAAAGGAACATGTGCTAGAACATTATTCTAGATACTCAAAATTTAACATTCTTAAATTGTTTATTTAGTTTTCTAATATTAAACACTTGTAAATCAATTATTATATATAATAGGAAAACATGTAGCGGATATGGGGACGAAATTCCAATGTGGTAACTGGAAAGTCGGAATTTATACAACATAAATCGGTTTTAATTTGTTATTTTGAATTTAAAGTCAATAAGGGAAAAATATTTTTTTTAATATGTGACATGACATGACTTTTCGCTTAGAGACATTTAAACAATACTTAAATATGTCATAACAAAGTTGTAAATCTGTTGGTGCTTTAAGAAAGAAAAGAAGTTTGTATGTCTAATTTCCTATCGTCTTCAAGTCAGTATGAATTGCCGTTTGTCTTCCGTATCCATTGCTGATGCTGCGTGACCTAATTGGTTAATCGACGAGGGTTAATTTTCTGAATGATCGATTTTCAAATGTATTCTATTTCCACTTGAATTGCGTTATTCTGTAGTTATGTGGCCTGAATCCTTTTATTCCAGCGTTTTTTTCGTTTCAAAAATGTTATATGATGTTTTTTATTCATTGTATTCAAACTTTATATTTGTAAATGTCCCGAAACAAACAAATAGCAGCAGGATATAACAAAATGGAAATATACTATTGAAAAAGATAACAGACATGGACTAGAGAGTATATCAAAGTAATAATAAACTTAACTCCAAGTGCATATGAGTAACTACTGAGAATTGCTGATAGGGATAGGCAGTTGCAAACCAAGGAAACTCCACCCAGGTCTCTCTTACTCCTCAAAGGTTCTTCTACACGAAGAAGATGAACCAGAGATATCATGGATTTAGGTCCTGAAAATTGAAGCGACCATTCAATAGAACTTCTTCGATCTATCCACCTATTTGGGAACGTATATGTATAAATTCTGGTAAACTTAATGAAATCAAACATCGTTATGGAAACCATCTCTGAGTTATATGGATGATTGGCCTAGTGGTTTAGTAAGTAGGTCAGTAATCTCAAGGTATAAAGTTCAAATCTCAGTCACGGACATTGAAATTTTATTTCAGAGATGAAGTTTACAATGACTCTGAATTGGCCTTCCGACCGATTATTCTGATTAGGTTTTCCACGTTTCCTTAATCCTTGCAGCATATGTAGGAATAGGTTTCTAACAACTATAAGTCGGTCGTGGCCGCAACCTAAAGACCACACTTTGTAATTGGGTTCGACCAGTTGAGGTGGCAGAACAAGGGGGTAAAATAAAATAAAAAAATAAAAATAAAATAAAACTATTTGATTTTGAAGAAATAGAAAGCATTTTTCACCTATCAGTGTACCGTCGATAAATTATGTACCAATAGTGTTCTTCTTGACATTATCGACTTAAACATTTATCCTTTGCGGGTATTTGCGTATAACTTTCTGGAATCTTATGAGCATTGTTTCATAACCATTTGTTAATTTACAGATCCATTATAACAGAATGTTGCGTCATCCGAAAGTAATGTATTCTTTAGAAAATTATGATTGTTATTACTTGTTTCTTCGGATAGCTCCTGAACCAAATGTCTTAATGATTCTAATTTGTACGCTTAAATGCCATTTCTATAAAACGCCTGTAATGCGCTAAATTTTAACGGGTTTGTAAAATATTTTGAAATGTTTGAAGCAAGCTACTTCCAAGTGTTGAATCTATTTCTGATTTCCCATTCAAGTTAATAAGGAATAAATTGACGTTGGTCTTCCGTATCCTTGCTCACGCTGCGTGCGACTTGATTGGTTCACAGATAAGGGTAAAAATTAAAAATTTATAAGTGTAAATTACTCTCACTAAGTATTTTTTACTTAAAAAAATAAATCACAGAGTAGTTTCCACATTTTGAAAATTGTTATATTTTTCATATGTTAAAAATATTTCTGTTTTATTATTTTATTGTCTTTAAAAAACACTAATTTTTAATCCTCGTTATATATTATTTTTCAGAACTTTGCACTAACCAACACGAGTACATGAAACATTAACGTAGACTAGTGGTAAGAAGCTCGGACTCTCAGTGTGAGAGTCGAGGTTTCGAGTCGCGCCTGGGGAAGAATTTTTCATGGTGTGTCCGGTACCCTCCTGAGTCAGTTTTCGCTGTTGACATAATTAACAGTGCTATATCTCTTACGGCGAGGAGATGATAGTAACAAAGCCATGGAACACTGTACACACACAAAACACTCTCAAATGGTGCTCCCGCAAGTCTTTGACAAGCGACGAACTTATGGCGCGTTCGGGCCACACCCACACACACACACTCACTCACACAAAATCGTAACAGCATTAAAACTTCTTCCGAAATTTTTCAATCGATTGATGGTTCAAATGATTCTATTTTATTAAAATAACAATTTTTGACAAACTCCTAATTTCTTGGAATTGTACGAAATTTGGGTGATTTGTTGAAATATTACTGCGAATTAAATGAACAAGCTCAGGTGTCCTAACTTGCATCTTTAGCAAAATAACAGCTTTGTAATTTATTGCCTGTACTTTTGTTCGCGTTATGTATTTCTGCTAATTTTACTTTTGATGTAACTTTTTTCTTAAGTTTTCTTTGAAATGATTTAGGTTTTTACATATTTACAAGAGATCAAATTTGACAAATTTTTTAACAAAATTATTTACGTTAACAAAACAGTATGCATATCAAAATATGGGTAAAATGTTATAGATTGATTTTCGTCTGAAATATATTTTTTTATTAAATCGTTTTTAACGGAATACGTTTCATACTTTTGCCTAACTCTTTTACAACGGATATAATTTTAATTGTGGAAAGAGCCATCTGTATCGTCGCGAATAAAAGACTATTAATTAAGTTGTGTTACATTGGGTTATCTTACAAATTTAAATTGATTCAATTTGTTGGTTAGTTGGATGAAAATGTGGTAGTAGCCCATATATTTTCATGCGTTCATGTCTAGAACGAATATAATTTTTCTTTGTATGCAATATGTAACATTTCGGTGAAAATCTTCCTGTAATTTATTCAGAAATAAAACAAAGATTTACTTATAATTTTAAGTAAAGAAAAGTAAATCAGTTGATTTTGATATTTCACAGTAATTTATTTGCTTCTTCAGAAAAGCTCTTCTGAGTAAACGGAATTACAAGGAAATACAAATTAAAATATTATTTTTCGATTTAACGTGATGCGATGTTTAAGCATACTTCATATTTGTATTTTTAAAATTACTTGTTATTTATAGTGGTATTTCACTCTAAGAAATATTCATGTTCAAAGCTTGTTGCAGCACGAAATTGAAAGGAAAAGACAATAATTTAGTAAAAATATTACCTCCTACGAAAACATTATTTTATATGGTATATGGGCACGGTACGAATCCAGATTAAAAGTAATACTATTTAAAAAATAAAGAAATTTAACATGTGTCAAGTATTTGTTAAGGACACTGTTCATTGAAATAATCCTTCACAATATGTGTATTATCCCATGCTGCAAGATTCAGCATAATAAAAATTTGTATTTGCCGTTAGTTTTTTTGTGCATAGTTTACGGCACTATTGTAGAGAACAATTCATTCATATATATGCTATTCTTCATAGGACATTTTATTTTTGCATCAAATCCTTGAATTTTATTGTATTGTCGGAAGTTCCATTTTATATTGTTATAATCTCTTATTTCTTTGTCTATTGTATTAAGTTCCTAATGGATGCATTAATTTCTTTTGTTTCAATAATACAGTCGTTATTAATGTAATGTTCGTTAGCATTATCGAGAATAATACATGTATAATATGTAACATTCAGGTGAAAATGTCGTATTTTGGCATTACATTTTACCCTCTCGCATACTCAAGACTTTTATTTTCATTGCGTCTTAAATTTTTTTGAACTTAATCTTTACCAACTGAAAGCTTAGGTATAGGGTTTTTAACCTATACATAATTGTATCTTGCTTATTTACAGCACTTGTAATCATTTAAAATATTTAACATAAATTTACTGGACATAATGGACTCTTTCTAACACATGCTATAAACCTAATGGCGCCATCTGCACGCCTCCGATATTAAAATATCAAAGCTTGCTTCGATTCAATTTATATACATTTCAAATTTATGTATTTTAAATTATCCGTATCAATATTTCGTTTTAAAATCATCACATTAGATTATTATTAGTAAGATTTAAATAATCTAATTTGTCAAAAATCAAATAACACTTACACGTGAAAAGTTTATTGTGAACATAATGATGTTACATTTATAAAAAAAATAATTGTTCACAATTTTCGTCTGCTCCATATATTTTCGTTTGTCTTCATCGTTTACTCTTTGTAGATATTTTCCAAGCAAATTTCTTTTTCTGTTTATTTCTTCCATACATTTTTCGTCCATCGAAACCTTCTTTTTCGGTATTTTCCTTATAGTTAGTTTTTTCGTATATTCCTTGTAAATTCCTAGTTCCTATATTAATTACTTCCTTATTTTTCTTGCTTTTTTATCATAACTGTCATATGCCTCTTCCTTGTCCTTTGCTTGTATCGTCGTCTGGTTGTTCGTGTGTGTTTTGCTAGTTTTTTGTCTCTTGTAATTGCTCTAAGCCTTCGTCCCATTTCCAGCATACTCCATTTATTATCTTTTTTTATATCCTATTTTTGTCTTGTTTCCTTTTCCTCTTTCCTCCTTTGCTATTTCTCTTATTGTTTTTTTTTTGTATGCCTTATTCTTTTTTCGTAAGTTCTGAATCGATGAAGATCTTTTGTTGGAGACGCCTTCATTTACTTTTGTTCTTTAAAATGTCGATTTTTTCCGTAAGACTTTGTATTTCTATCAAACACACATTCGCTCCTATTTTTTGAGCACTTTTATTTTAAACATCCACCTGCAATCCTTTTGAGTAAAAGTTTTCCAACATTCCTTTCAGTACTTCATCTCAAATTATTGAGTTAAATTGCGGAGTGAAATTAATCAGCACCTTCCGTTGTGCCAAGGTGTTATAAACAAAGAAAATTTACTTTCTAATCCGCTTTAAATAAACTTTTTTAGCTTGTTTAAATATCGGAAGTGCTGTTTCTGCTATTTCTCTTCTAATCCTTTCCTTCAAGAACTTGTTAATTTGTTATCTTTTTTAGTTCTACAAAAATTGTTCACAATTTTCCTCTGCTTTACACAAAACACAAAAAGGAACGATATTAAAAAATATTTAAAGAAACGCTATTAGAGAATACGAAAAGACATGAAAACTTATTTAAATTTGTCATAAATTTCAATTTTTTTTTTTTTTTATTGTAACCATGACAACGATATTATAATCACTTTAATTCTTTAATTCGTCATATATAGTTTTCTCAGAAGTCTACGTAAAGGTACGAACGTACTGAGCGGAACTGCACTGCAACGGAGCGACGCGACCAAATATTGTTTATATGAAATCGTATGAGACAGAACGCACTACGCGACAGCGAAACCGCGCGGCACGGCAAAATTGTCTCATACGATTTCATATAAACAATATTTGGTCGCGTCGTGCCGCGCAGTGCAGTTCCGCTCAGTGCGTTCGTACCTTAAAAATAAAAAAAGATGATACATGGTGTATCAGCGCCTCTACCATTTGGAGATTAACAATGGTTTGGAACAAGGATAAGGTTTCAGTTGGTCAATCCAAGTGGACTTTCTATCTTGTTATATTTTCTATGATATTTAATAACATAACGTCAAACAACAATTTACAATAGGAAAATTTGTCGAGATAGGAGTCGGCTAGAGGTTTTAGGATTACCGTCATAATTTGTCTGACACTTTCAACCATTGCATTATTTTGTTTTTTTTTTGGGTCTACCACTACCACCAAAATATGGTTTATGGAAGTTTTTCTTGAAATTCTTCCATCTAGTCTAGAATCCAGTAAGTCCATTCGCCATTTACTTTTCGTGCGTTACGAAAACAAGATTCGACCATGAAAGATTTTTCTCTTAATGTGGAGACCATTGTAAGAAATAAAACTATTCTTATGTGAGTAAAACAGTTACTACTAACAATTTTGAATTTATGACATATTTTCCGATTTTATCAAGACATGAAAAATATTTCAAATATTTCAAAAACTTTTTGTAAGCCCAAATATTATAATCGTCGCGACGGTTATAATATTTGGGCTTAATATAAATAGAATATTTTCGACTTCATGGCTTTATAAGTTGCTTAGAAATTTAGAGGAAAGAAAAGTTTAATTTCATTCCTAATTTTCATGTATAATAGTAGTTTACGCTACAAGTGCGTGAAGTTGTTCATTATGAAACGAGTATGCTGAAAGCATACGAGTTTTTTAATGACACTTTACGCACGTGTTGCGTACACTATTTTATCTACGACCGTAAATATGAAGAAGAAAATTACCGAAATTCGTTAAATATGTTAAATGTCACCTGCAATGTCATGTCTGTCCCTAAATGTTTCATAGCAACGGTGTCAACAAGTACGGACATTTTGCCGTGGTTGACACTGCGTGAAGTAATTTACTTTATCGCACTTGTGTTATAATGAATCCATTATATCACTTGTGTAATAATGAATTACTTTACGCACTGTTTGGAGTGCGAAAAAACCTACGGTCGTAGATAAAAACATTTATAGACTATTACGCGCATAATAGATGACGATGATTCTAATAAATAAAAATATATTCGAGGACAATTTAAATGCCCAATATACAGGGTTAGTCAAAAGTATGGAATGGGCGGTTTATTTCCGTAAATATGAACTTTATAAGGAAATGTCTTTGATAGACGTTTTTTTACTAATTATTCTCCATTTCTTAGCCTACTCGTCGTTTTTGTATGTCAACGCATTTCCATGGAAACTTTTTTTGTTTTTTTTTTTTTTAATGGCAACCTAGTGACTTTTTTGCTGATTTTTATTCCTCTTCTTTTTCTTCAAATGACTTGATATTTTCTTCATATGCTTTAATAACAATATTTTAGAGAAAATGCTCAAAATACTTTATTCACTCAAATAACATTTAACTCAAATTAAATGTTCAAACTGAAGACCCCCTTC
>JAFFZR010017954.1:10305-25759 GCA_018397195.1 Lethrus apterus | reverse complement strand
GTGTTTTTCCTATATTAAACCTCTTTGCTATATTACGAGCCGACACGTTTTCTTTATCTAAAACATTAATCACTTCCATCTTTTCCTTTAAAGAAAGCATTCTTTTTTTTTTGATGTTGATGCCATGACACAACTTAAATTCACACAATAACTATAGTGTTAATTACAGCTCTGAACTAAAGACAAACATTAAGAACCAAAACTCGATATGCATGACTGCAAGCGAAATGCATAGAAAGGGGAATCCTGTTAATTTGTCCGGCTATTAGAGCTTTGAGTCCGCTTACGGGAGATTTTTATCCAAATGCGGGAATAAAGTAGTGTCCGCGTCCGTGTATAAGAGCCGTCCACTTATCGGAAAGCGATTTACATAGAAAATGGTATGCCGAAATTCGGTTCCAGGAAATTTGTCCGGTTAAAAGAGATGTCCGCTTATTGGAGCTGTCCGCAAAGAGAGCTTTCACTGTATACTAATTTTGATCTTATAATTTATAAATATAAAACAAAACGTTGAATATTTACTGATTTTTTTTTAAATCTGTATTTAATAAACTAAAGATTTAACTAGTTAATAAACTAAAGATTTAACTAGCCTTAGTGAATACGGGCATAAGCCTATAAATATGTATATGAAAAATTTATTATTTTGATTATTTGCAAAGTAATTTTTTTTACGTTACATATTACGTAAATTCTTGTTGTAAAACCATATTTTAATTTAAAATTTCTCAGGAATTTCGTGAAAAATGGCATATTAAGTCGACTACACAGCAATAACAGTTTAAGTTGGTGGGTCGCGCGGGTTTTAAAATATTCAGCGAATTTGGCGTTAATTTTTATTTGAAATGAGTTTGGGTAAAAATGCATGTCTGGGGAAATATTCAGGCTGTGTAATTAAAAAAAGGCGCCAGTGTTTTCTCAGTTGGTGAATGCGTACGACCAGACGTGCCGTGGTTCTTACGTACGTGAAGGTCGGATCGTTAGCTTTCTGGTCGACTGCAACCGCACGTTGGGTACAGTGCATGAGTATTTTAATAATTCATTTATTTTTGCAAAAGCAATCAGAGTTTGTACGCAACTTATTATATTTTTGTTAGAGTTTAAATGGGTTTTTGTGCGGTCGCGTATTGTGCTATAAAATTACTTACCGTAATACATACCTGTCCGACTTATTAAACTTCTTAAGAGTTGGGAGATCGACATTGTGCGGCGCGTTTTGAAAATTAATTCCTTCTTACCGTTCGCGTGTATACTGATGTGTATATTCAAACCTACAATTTCGCGAATGCGATTCTTTGTCCATTTCGATGCGTCCGTCCGTCGGAGGTAAAATCACCTCTTTTAACAGTTTCGACCTCTGCGCCTCGACAGTTATAAATAACAATGTGATTTTCTCGTACAACTTGTAGGTCTACCCGCGTCCGAAGATTTTAATGGTGAGGCGTAACTGTCAACGATATTTATTTTAGATGATTTAGCTTCCACGCTCTCGCATTACGAACGTTCCATTTTATTTATCCTTTTTTGAACCATTGTTAAGATATACTTTGTAGCAAACACACGCCATCAAGGCGCAGTAAATATGCGACAGTAAAACGTCCATCCAAAACAAATATTGTGTTTTGACTTTAATACTTTGGCCGATCAAGTTTTATGATTTTGTAATTTGAACTTAGATACGTTCATCGTTCTTTCTGAAAAGAGATTTCAAAAATTTACATTTATTTTTCTCCGAAAATTGAAATTGATCACTAGAATCATTTAAAAATATTTCTATTCAAATTTAAAAAAATTTCCCACATAGATGCGTTTACAAGGTCGCCGTAGTCTCTAAGTTAAATTGTGCGTGACTAATGGAATTCCATCATGCTTTTTCAAAACGGAAATATTCATAAACTAAATAATAAATGTATTACGAATTATGTTTTGTAGTTAGCACGATTTCATAAAAAAAAAAAAATCTTCAGAGCATGGTACCAACAATAATTTAGGCGATAAGTCGAAAGAAAGAAGAACTCACGGATGTTTAATGTTTGTTAGCAAAATGTTCTAGTTTGAACAATAGTAAACTCAAGAGCAAATAAATATTATGTAAATAACTAATCAGATGTGAGTACCCTTTTAATACATCTTTATGCAAATAATGAATTATTCCATGACATGGAAAGTTTATGAAAGCACATAACTCGCGAAAATTGTCAAAATCTTTATCCAATTAGAATATGTACATATAAACAGGCAGCCGAAAATTTTAGATTATTCATAAAAATGTTAAATAACACAAAAAAAAACAATTGACTAATCAATCGAACCTAAGCAAATATTTTGAAGAGATTCATTAAAATTCTTAATCAAGAATTTATTGCCAACAGGGTTTAATTAGTTAACCTATATAATTTATTTTTTATAACTATAATTCATTGTTTTTCCTTTTTATTTGAAGATTTTATGATTTCCTCAATAAATTTCACGTACACATTTTCTCTCTTTTGTGTCAATTTCCTCCAGTATGGAAAGCACAAAAGATTTGGATTATGACCGGACGACATTTGAACAACCCAAGTCAACGCTGAGGACAAAATCAACAAAATGAATCAAGATAAACGATATAATTATTTACTTAAACTATCTAGATGTAATAGAGACAGTAATATAAACAGTAAGTAAAATGTATAGATAATAGAGACAACAATACAAATAGTTACTTAAATTATTAGTCCAACATACGCCTAATCTATTAAAAAGCATTTATCCGAACACGCCTTAATCCTAAAACGCCTTTATCCATAGCTCGCCTTAATCCTTAAAACGCCTTTATCCTTAAAACATCTTAATTCTTAAAACGCCTTTATCCTTAAAAAGCTTTTATCCGCAAAACGTCTTAATTCGTGAAACGCCTAAACCGTAAAACGCTTGCATCCATTTAATATTTAATACCAGTGCGAGTCCGGAAATTTTTTTCCATCACTGTATATACTTGAAATAATGTCTTTTTTATCAAGTAATAATAGTAAATAAAACACATAAGTTATTGAAGGCAACTTATCGTTTATTGTACCTTTGAAAATACCTACTAGAAACGAATAACAGAATTAAAAAAATTCCGGTTTTCCGACATGGAAACCAGACGTTCAATTCGTTGATGAAAAGAGAATTAAAAATTGCCTTAAAAAATTTGTTGTTTTCATATCTACATTATGTTGATTTCAACGTAAAATTTTCTCGGTGAACAATTCTGTGGAATAAGTACTTTATGGTCAATCACTATAAACAAAAAAAATGTGGTATTCTCTTTCTATTTAATCAAAATATTATTTATAAAAAAATTATACACGATGGATTAAATTCCAAAATTTTCTGTAAATTTTTTCCGTAAATTCACTTAGTCGGTTAGAAACTGAAGAATGAAAAGTAAATGTATTTCTAAGCCGATAGAACTAAGAATTTGATGCTAATTTAAGAATTTTATAAATTACGGATTTTTTTCCATTTAGTGAAAGATTTCATATAATTTTGTTTTTCTCCCTTTTGTATCAATTTTCTTTTCAATTTCGTATAAAATTTTTTTTTAAATAGGTTCGGTTGCCAACTGGGCAAACCTAATAGAACCTACTCCAACAATTTTGAAGAATCTAACGCCAATCAAATCAACTTAAGCAACAATTTTGAGCAAACCTTAATAATTAAAAAAAATGTTTAAAATTTAAATTAAAATAAATCGCTATCAAATGGATATAAAAAACTCTCTTTCTAAATTTCTGGTTGCGATATTGGATTCCATTGTAATTTAATGGGCAGTTCTTTTGTACCAATTTAGGTGTTCCACAATGCGGCATTTTAGGACCAATACTCTTTTTACTATAAATGTTACCACCGACTTTGGCTTATAGTCACTTGACAGTATTGTAGGGTAAAAGAACATCAAGTTCGCCTCTGACAGAAGAAATGGAATGCCCAAACTTTATAAAAAAATACCCTACGTCAGACATCTAAGAAAGCTTTCTAAATGTACTTTTGCTTGAATTTAAGATGGAGCTCTTTGAGAAATATTCATCGACACAGAAACGGATTTTGATTGAAACAAGCTTTTACAAATAAAAAAAATATATATATTTTTCATGTTCCCTGATCTGATGTAAATCCATACTGATATATTTACGGAATCTTAGTTTCCTTTATTCGATACTAAAACGCTATCAAGGATATTTAAGCTAAACAATTGCGATATTTTGCATAATAATTTTACAATAGAACTTTGTAGTCTATTTTAATACTATGTTTGTTTTCCGATAAGGATTTTCTGATTATCATTTGCATCCATTGTGATTTTTTTCCCTTGAAATATGCGTATATTTTTTAGAAATAATTAAAACACATGCAAAACTTCATACATTTAAAATTACCAAAATTAACTCGTCCATTTAGAAATCGTGAATGGACGTACGCATTTCGTCCACGGCGGGCGTCAAAGCCGAGTTATTTCGGGTCCGCGTTCCTCCCGTGGAATACAAATGCGGAAACGGGAGTCATTGTGAGCGAGATTTATTTGGAATCCACAGGTTGGAGAGGCGCAATTCCAGCCAAACCGTCTGGCATGATCCCGGGGGACCACCAGAGCTTTTCTCCGTCTGTTCAATGGTCCATCTCGCTCGCAGATGGCATGCGTACTTCATTCGTTTCTATTTCCTGATTCCGACTGTGACTGTTTTCGTCCCATTCGCGTTTTGCGCTCTGCGTTGGTAATACGCGCCCGATATCAATTCGTTGGCCGATTATGACGCGTCTCAAACCGTCAATGCCTCGCATGTTTTCCCCCTGATTATTGCACGCGTTTTTAAACAGTTTAGATGAAAAGATTTTATAGGAACTTTTTTTTGTTTTTGTTAAGATTGACATGCTTTAAAATTCAAGAAATTGTATTTAATGAAAATGGAAATAGTCATCTAGTAGATGTTTTCTCGAGATGCCCTTATATGTTTATTGTTTACGGATTTCTCATCGTTTCCAATCGTTTATTTTGCTTTAACTCACAATTATATAAAAATATGAATCTTCATGTTTGGAATTCGGATTTATATTTATTTATAGAAAGAAGAAAAAATATTGGATTCAAATTGCCCTATTAAGAAAAAATCAACATAGCAACAAGTCCTTATATTGTTAGTTTTTGATGAATATTTTGCACTAGATATCTCGGAATTTTATTTAGTTAATTAAATGAAATTTAATCCATTTACAATGTATTTAAACAAAAACATCACGTTTAGCAAATATTATTAATCCAACAAAACTGTTTATATTATAGAATTTATTCTGAGGAAAGAATTTTGTTTGCTTATCGAAGCATATTCATGAATTAATGAGGCTTAAACTTCAACGAATAGAAAATATATTTTTGTCTTTTGGTTAATAATTTTTTACACTTGTTTTCTTTTCTGAATTAATCCGTTTCAGTCGGATACATAAAACTCAATTTGAAAATTATACTCAACGCAGATAATAAATAAAACTCATCGTCCGATAAAAAGAATCGATCCAAAAACGAAAATGAAAGTATAAATATTTTGACAATAAACGTCCATAATATAATAGGCCCCGTTGAGCGGAAAATGAGCACAGTCCTAATTAAATACCACCTTACACGATATGATAGAACATTTCTTATTGCCTCGGACAAATTTATGGTCGACCGTGGTATCATTGCATGTCTTGATATCTTATTTCAAACCGCCATTAGTAACTCGCTCCGCGCGCCTACAGATGAATTATTGGATACATTTCCACTAATGAACTAACTTTTGATCATCACAAAGAAGACGGCGCAAACAAAACACCTTTATAGCATCTAAATAAACAACGAGAAAATCGCACAACGAATTTACACAATGTAGTGATATCATGTGTTTTCCATTGTTTGTAATTGTAAATATTTCTTATATAATCCTTATGATAAATTATATTTTTATGTTAGGGTTTTGTGGGAAATGTAATAAATTTTATCTACAACCGGTGCATAAAATAGGCTTTTTCGCACTCCAAACAGTGCGTAAAGTAATTCATTATAACACAAGTGATATAATAGATTCATTATAACACAAGTGCGATAATAGTAGTTTACGTAACAAGTGTACTATGAACGAATTAAGAACCACTTCATGCACGTGTTGCGTACACTATTTTATCTACGACCGTAAATATGAAGAAGAAAATTACCGAAATTCGTTAAATATGTTAAATGTCACCTGCAATGTCATGTCAATGTTTCATAGCAACGGTGTCAACAAGTACGGACATTTTGCCGTGGACACTGCGTCAAATAATTGACTTTATCGCAGTTGTGTTATAATGAATCCATTATATCACTTGTGTTATGGAATCCATTATATCACTTGTGTTATAATGAATTACTTTACGCACTGTTTGGAGTGCGAAAAAGCCTACTTCACGTACCGGTTGTAGATAAACGCTTTTTTATATTTTTAGATTTGAATCAACGAACGTAATCAACGAAATCTGTAGGCGAAAATTATGTGGCATAGCAAAAAATGTCAGGCGGATTGCTTTGCAAATAAACACAGAAAACATTTCGAACATGAAGTGATTAGAGGCTGACAGTCGATTACTCGCAACAGAAGAGTTCATTATAAGTACAGTGAATGCAGAACACAAATGAAAATGAAAACATTAATTTAAAATTACTAAGTAGTGGTCTGGAAGTGACTCCTTTAAAAGGATATATAGCAGGGTTTGTTGCAAAGAAAATTATAAAATTTACTCCTTCATGCAAAATATGCAGACGTGAACTTCTTGGAGAAAGTATACAGGATTCAGCATACGAATTAATTAAAATTAGACAGTATACTTCTAAATCTTTGGTTTCTCCAAGTAGCACATTTATGCAATTATTTTCTAAGTATATACATAATTTAAGATTTTATACTGATAAATATGCGCATATAGAAAACAGATATTGTTAAAGTTGTTTGATATAAGAGATTTTGAATTTTCTACATGTAAAGAACATGATGTGTTTACTTTTTCATTTTCACCAAAAATATTAATAAATCATTAAGAGGTTTGGATGAACGCTTGAATAAAATTATAAATCGAGTTTTAGCATGTAACAAATATTTAAGAAAATATAAAAGACATCGCTAATAAACGTTTAATACATTTTAAAATTTTTCTGTTTCCCTCCTAGATGGGTCGTTGTTTTTGGAATCGCATGTATCAATTTTATTTCATTCATATAACAATTATTTCACTTCTTATATTGATGTTTGAATTATTTCAAAGAGCATTAATTTTTATTTTCCTTATATGTGAATATATTATTATTTAGATTTAAATATTTCAATGTAAATAAGTATTTAGAAAAAATACATTAAATGACAAATATGAAATTTGCATATTTATTTGAAATCCCGCCATTCGTTTTAGTTCCATCCTCCGATTAGTAAAACGATGAAATTTAACGTGGCAAGGTACAGCCACGTTAAATTTCATCGTCTATAGTCGGTCTCCTTTTTAATTGTAACGGTTGATCCTGTCGATTTAAACATTTAAATCCATTTCCGAATTATATGCCGGTGAGGCGGAGTTCGGATCTCATAATAAGCACAAAACTAAAGCTGTGCGGTATCGATAGAATTAATGTAAATGGTAATATGCTCGGACACAAAACGCACGCTGTTGACCGGTGAACGGCTCCATTGTTTTAATTTCATTGCTTTTCAAATCGCGATCGCTGCGATCTGCAAAGTATTTTATTTATTTATTTATTTTTATACAGCTGTAAGGAGAAATAACGTTAAAAGATGATCGAAAACTTTTTTTCCATGACATCGAATTTAGTAACAACTTGCTGTAAATTATGTACGGAAGTAATTAACTTTATGATTCACTTCCGGAATGAACACGGCGAACGTTGATGAAAATGGAATCCGGACTAAAGCTCTTATAAGGCGTTTCAGCTTAATAACTTCTGCATTATTAAAACATACAATATCCGATCCCATATATGCCAAGAAGCTTTAACTGTTTTCACTAAACTTGGTACTGAATACATCAGTGAGCGACTTTATATAATAAAAAAATTAAAAATTTGTACATGAATATATTTATTTCATGCATGAGAATGCAAAATATTTTATGAACTACAGCTATATTTTTTTATTCACTGCCGATATTTTATTATTGACGGCAACTCGAAATTAATTTCAATACATTCTCGGAATGAAAAGCGTCATATTTAATAAAAAAATCTACATAAAAATCGAGCTGCGTTGATGCATTATTAATTCAAATTTTAATTTGTTTTAACTCAGTAAATCTGTTACGCTCTAAATGTTTTTTGCTTATTTTTAATAAATTTCATTTCATTCTAGAAAATATTTACATCCGACTAAAATTTTATGGATTCATTTAGCGGTAAACGCCGAATATATTTCTTACTATGGAACTGTTCACAAAGCCTTTCGGTAACATTGTTACTTTTACATTCAGCTTGTAAATCCGTTACAAACGCAATATTAAAGAGCTTAGTGTCGTTTACATGGGGAAATTTGTGTGAGTGCACTCGTGTATAAAATATTAGTCAAAACATATATTCCTTTGTTTGAGAAAGATATTTAGTTTTGACTTCTTTAATAAATTAATCGTAAGCCAAATATATTAAGTTATTATGCTACAAATGAACAACGAAGAACTATTTATTTTGCTGTTTTCAATTGACGTGTATTTCATATTTTAGTTTAACGAACATTGTAAGTTAACACTTCCGATTTAGTGAAACCAACATCTGATGATTTCTCGTAGTTATTTGTAACTATTTTTTCTCGTATCCAATTTACTACAAAGTTCGAGACGATTTTCTAACGTTTCTGATACGTAATTTAACCCTTACATGTCAGTATACCAAAGAATGGCATTCGGCTGCGGCACTTTTTTCCGATAAAAAAAAACGTTTCCACTTTTCCTCTTGTGTCAATTAGTCAATTATTAAACAAATTTCTTTCCTATCAGCAGCTCATTTTTCCCAACAAATTAAAATATGCTACACTTTACAAAAAGGGCGATGCTAGTAAAATGGAAAATTACCGTCCAATAAGTATACTTCCATCAATATCAAAGATATTTATAAACGTCTGTACTTTTTCATTAATAGGTTTGGTTTGCTTAGTGGTTTTATGAAGGGTAAATGAACTGACCCAATTGTTTTTGATTTTGTTGATGAGATATTTCTTCTTTGGAAAACAATTTGAGAAATTGGAATTTTCTTGGATTTGTCGAAAGCCTGTGACTGCATGGATTTTTATTGGAAAAATTACAGCTTTACGGAGTGAGAGGTGTACCGTAAGAATTGATAAAATCGTACTTATCCGGTCGAAAAAGGTAAAACTTATAATAGACGCTAAAGTGATTAAATCGTCAATGGACTTTTCTTGGAATTCCACAGGGTACCATTATATTTAATATTTATATTAACGACGTATGCTGCGTGGAAAAAATACTTCACATAACCTAAGATAATAAATTATGCTGATGATACTACTAATTAAAGCTCGCGATATGACGGCGTTGATACTGTAGGTAAACAGCATCTCAAGTGCAAAACTGGCTAGAGTGTAACGGTTTCATATTAAATAAGCATAAGATAAAAAAGATTATTATACACTGCTCAAAAATTGAAGTGGATATTCGAAACAAAACTGTTTAAATCATTTAAATTAATCTTTCATGGTTATTAAAACCGTATGTTAAACTATAGTAAACAAGAAAAAATTGTGTAGGTAGATAAAACTATAAAATATAAATATAATATAATATAAATAAATAATATATTTGACTTTTTGTCGTGCGATGTGTTATTGTAGTATTTAGAGGTTAGGATAATTTTTGTGTAATTAGCGGTTGCTTATGTAGAAAATCAAATGAGCAATCTCCCTCACTGTTAGGATAGCGCAGGGGTCGGTAACCTGGGCTCGCGAGCCACATGCGGCTCTTTGGATGTGAAGCTGCGGCTCTTTAGTTTCATAGGCAAATATCCTTTATTTTATTAAAAAAAAAAAAAAAAAAATTTAAAAATCGTTCTGAATCGATTAACGAGGATTAGGAACCGATTCTATCTCTAATTTCTATGTAGATTTTAATTCGCTTTCGACGCAAGACAATTTGGCGTCTTCACCAGTGCTTTGGCTGTGACTTATAGTTTGTTGTTTAAAGTAAAAGAGTAAGAAGCGAATTATCTTCTCAAAGTTATGTATGTACATAAATATATATATAATAATAATAAAAAAAAACGAAGTAAAGGTAGGTAACATAATAAGTATTATATTTCTAAAATACATATTATACATATTTTTTTCCAAATAAGATACCTAACTACTTTTTTGAAGTCAATAAGAATTGTCAAAAAAGAAACAACAGCTTCACCGCAAGCATGGCATCTACAAAAAAAAAGAGAAGAACTGTAGAAGAGCATCGAGAATTCAATCGGGATTGGACGGAGTCGTTCGTTTTCATATGCAACTCAGATGGCCTTCCGACTTGTCTCATTTGCCACAAAAAACCCGCACACAATAAGAAATCAAATTTAGAGAGACACTTCACTAAAAAACATACTCAGTTTGCTAGTAAATATCCAGCCGGCGAAAAAAGCTGTCGACGAGCTCCAAAAACAAAAACAGCAATCAAGTTCCATGTTAAGTAACTGGACGCAATCTACAAGTAATGTTAATCTGGCAAGCTTCGCGGTATCACTAGAAATTGCAAAAAAAGGCAAACCATTCACAGATGGTGAGTATATCAAAGATTGCTTCATACGTGCACCTGAAGAACTGTTTCGTGATTTCAGAAATCTTGAAAAAAATCAAAGATTTGCCACTATCCGCTAAAACAGTACAAGATAGAATAGCTAAAATGTCTTCAAATGTAACATATTTGCAGGTGGAAGATATTCAACTTTCTTCTGCCTTATCACTTGCTATAGATGAGTCTTGCGACATAAAAGACACAGCACAAGTTGCCCTTTTTGTCAGGTATATGTCTTCCCAAGGTCCAAAAGAAGAACTAGGATTGCTACCGCTCTCGGGACAAACTATAGGGGAAGATATAGCGAATGCCGTGCAAAAATGCCTTGAAGACAATAAGATCGATTTAAATAAAATCGTTTCAATAGCAACTGATGGAGCCAGAAGTATGACAGGAAAAAATAAAGACGCAACAACGATTATTCAGAGAAAAATAAACCACGAAATTCTTACATTTCACTGCATAATACACCAAGAAGCGCTTTGTGCCCAAACATTTCCGGCCGAAATAGTTGAGGTCATGAATTTGGTAATCAAGATAACAGCATCTTGTCAAAAGCACTCTACCATCGTCAGTTTAAAGAATTCTTAAACGAAATGGAGACTCAGTATTCCGACCTCCTTCTTCACAATAAAGTGCGATGGCTTTCCAAAGGTAAAGTGTTGAAACGTTTTGCTTTGTGCTTGAATGAAATAAATTCATTCCTAAATGAAAAAGGCATTAATCACCCTGAATTAGAGAACGACAAATGGTTGCAAAAATTTTACTTTATGGTGGATATCACAGCGAAATTAAATGAGCTGAATCTAAAACTGCAAGGAAAGGGAAACCCAGCCTATGTTTTGGTAGAAGAATTGGTTTGTTTTGAAGAAAAATTAATTCTTTTTGCAGAAGATATTCAGAGCGGTAAATTACTTCATTTTCAATTTCTAAAGCAATATCGCTATAAAACCAGTGCAACTGTTGACACGAATTACTTCAGCACAGTTATAGAAAAAATTAAAGATGAATTTGCTGACAGATTTGAGCAATTCAAAACCAACAAAACCATTAGCATTCATAGTAAATCCTCTCAACACAAATAGTAACGAAATCCACATTGAGCCATTTGGAATTGATACTGGATCTCTAGAAATGCAATTGATCGATTTAAAAAGCAAAGCTTTGTGGAGTGGAAAATTTACAGAGTTGAAAAGCAAGTTGGAAGAGTTGGAGGTCCAGAAATGTATGTACGTAACGCAACAAAAGTGGACAGCTTTAAAAGAAATGCCGCGAGTTGAGGCACTTATATTCGACGCATGGAATAGTCTTCCAGATTGCTACAGTGAGGTGAAGAAGTTGGCATTTGGAGTGCTGACTATCTTCGGATCGACATATTCGTGTGACCAAGCGGTCTCTTGCAGGAATATAATTAAAAGTAAAGAAAGAAGCCAACTAACAAATGAAAATTTAGAGTCGTGTTTGAAACTTAAAACAACAAGTTATGAGACAAATTTATCAAAACTTTCTAAAACCATGCAAAGCCAACGCTCCCATTGAATTTGTTTGCTTAATTGTTTGTTATTGAAGTACAAGTTAGTGTTGAATAAATAGATAGGTATTTTTTGTATGAATAAATAGATTAGTTTTTTTTATCAAAAAACTTTATTTATGCGAGTACTATTTATTGTTGGCTCTTTAAAAACTTTGAAATTTTGTAAATGGTAATTTTTGACTCTTCCGACTCAAAAGGTTGCCGACCCCTGGGATAGAGGGCTCATTTTATTAACGGATAGATGGATCGTTATTAAAGGGAGTACCTTTAGGCGAACTTCTCCTCATTTCTATATTCCTTTCTTTATTGAATAAAGTTTATTATTATTATTATTTTTATTGTTATTATTGTCACTTTTTGTAGCATGCCGACTAAGTATAAAAGAAGGAATAATACTGCTGGTGCGAGAGGATGCTGGACAGCAGATCAACTTTTGCAAGCTGTCGAAGTAGTAAGAAATGGTATTATGGGTGTAAACGCTGCCTCTATAAACTTTGGTTTACCAGCTCCAGCGTTAAGGAAACGAATGAAAAATAATGATTTATCTAAGAGGACGCTTTCATTGCTTGGTATAGAAAATGAGGAAAAACTCAAATTTCATATAAAAAAATTGCAAAAACACGGTTTTGCACCAACGAGAGAGGGCGTAAGATCTATGGCGTTCCATTTAGCCCAACATTTGGGTATCAAGCACAAATTTAATTTAGAAAAGGAAGTGGCCGGATACGATTAGTTGAACATGTTTCTAAAACGTCAACCAGATCTTTGTGTAGGAAAATCTGAAGGTGTTTCATTAGCTCGCAGTCAAAGAATGAACAAAAAAGAAGTTACGTCGTATTTCCAAATGTTAGAAGAAGTCCTAATTGCAAACGATCTTATGAACAAGCCAGCTAACATATTTAATATGGACGAAACAGCCCTGCAATTAAAAATTAAACAATAAGCCCGGATATGTTATTGCACAAAAAGGATCCAAAAATGTCGCTGAGGTTACGTCATCTGAAAAGGGCGAAACCATCACTGTAATTTTTGCTTGTAATACTGAGGGCTCATTCTTACCGCCCGTATGTATCTTTAAAGGCAAAAACAAAAAGCTTGAAATCGAAGATGGCATGCCTTCAGGTTCGGTAGTATATATGAATGAAAAGTCTGCTTACATTAGCACTACATTCTTTTTCAAATGGCTGAAGACTCATTTCACACCCAGAAAGCCAGATAAAGGTAAGGTAAAGTAGTTTTAATTTTGGATGGCCACTCAACCCACTGTAACTCCGTTGAAATGTTAGAATATGCTGAGGAACAAGGAATAATCTTACTATGTCTTCCTAGTCATACCACCCAGTTTTTTGTTATACAAAAATAGATAATTAGAGTGTTAATTTTTAAGCATCATGAACTTATGACGATATATGCAATTTACATATTTGAGTGTTTAATCTCCAATCTTAAATATAAAGAGCGCAATACCATCAAAACCATAGAGATCATACAAGATGTTACAATAATTACGCTTATCCTGTTCACAGGCTCAAGGTCGATAGTCACGCAACAGACGCGTGGGTCGCCTAATTTTGGGACCTCTATCAGTTCATTTCAGAAGCGCGTGCTTTCGAGATGTTTAAATTCGGAGACAGTACTTCAAGTCCATCTGACGACGCGTTATCATTACAAATCAGAGTTGATTTGTAATGAGTATAAAAAAGAGCAAAAAAAAACGACAAAAGAAATGGGTCGACTCCGAACATTCATTGTAAATGACCGTTGAAATGCGCGTGCATATCGACGTCTGTCGCTTAGCGATTCACACTACAGCATCAAAGAGCGACGCAGCGTGACACGAAGCGACAACGTCAATACCAATGTTCCGGCGACAATTTGAAATCGTTGCGTTGCAAGTGTGAATCGTTGTATTTAAAACTGGGAAAGAATTAAAAGCAGCATCAGTCGCGTTGTTTTGGTGTGAATCGACCTTTAGTATGCTAGAGAAAGGCGCTTGCTACTCGAGTATAAAGTTTTTTAATTGCCTCTCCGCACATTTAAAATCTGTAAATAATTTAAAAAGATTCAAGAGACAAATTTATAATTTTTTATTACAATTAGAACCATACAATTTGGAAGAATTTGTAAACCATGTACCACTTTAATTATAGGTTTGTGCCGTTTTTTTTTCTGACATGTTTGAATCCAAGAGTTAAACAAATGTTACAGTATAGTATTTTTATGTTTGTAACCATGATGTATTAATTCTGTGGCAGTTTGAAATAAAATACTTTATTATTATTATTTAATCACGTAGAAATAAATAATATGTCGATTTTGACATATGTTATTAAAGATTATATTAATTAAAATAAAAAGGTATTTATGAAGGAGCTTGAAAACACGAAACAAATTAAATTCGTTATAATCTGTTAGAATTTAGAATTTATTATTAAACAAAGTAATTGCTTATTAATCAGAATGCGTTATATCTTCTTATCTATAAAGTACTATATTCACTATTCAAGTCTGAAATTAACTTACAAGACAAAAGAGCTTATATCATCAATTTCCCACTAAGACAAATCGATCGGTCTTTTAAGGACGTTTACGAAGTTTGTCAAGAAATCTATATATATATAAATATAAACTTTGAAAAAAAAAAAAAAAATCTGAAAGACATTTAACTAGCAATGCATTTTATTTGCTCCTTTTCTGCGCAATTTCTTTTCATGCCATTTTAGAAGACAAAGAAATTGAAAGGCCGATTAGCGACTTTACGAAGATTGTGAAGAGGTGCACGAAGGGTCGACAGCGAACAAGTAGCTCAACGGACAGCTTTTAAAGTTGTGTTGCTACCGGCAACTAGCTTACGGTAATTGACCATAAAAGAACGGGGCATGAGTTGTTCATTTAATACGATAAATCTTATCGACAGTAAAATAAATCATGCTTATTTTTTACTTGTCATCAATCAACCATTATAAAACGTGAAAATGTAATAAAATATATTTATTACCTACTTGAGTTTCGATAACTTTCAACTTAAAATATTTAAAATTGATATATTTTACTATGGAAACCATTCTTTACTATAAATTTGCTTCACAAATAAGTTCAAACGATTAC
>JAFFZR010017953.1:0-18759 GCA_018397195.1 Lethrus apterus | reverse complement strand
TACCTACAGTTTAAAATTAAGTGGGCTTGGTGCATCGGCTTCTAGAGATCAAAATTTGTAAGTAAAAAGCGAGCATTTAGATGAGCCTTTTTAAACTTATTATTGGTCTTGATAGCTTGTAATTCCTGCTTTTCCCAGTTCAATGGCATCGCTCGATATTACTTTGCCTAAATGCCTAAATTCATGATATTATTGAAAAACTGTAATATTTTGTCAATATTCTCTAGGAGTTTCTTTTAAGACGAACACTCGTAGACTGTTGTCGCGTGTATATTGCAGTCGAAGCTCTCACATTTGTCGGTCAAATTATTTAGCGCTTTTTCGTGAAGTTTTTGTTCACTTTGATAACTACTCTAACATTTTCTTAAATTTTCCGGGGAAAGCAACGAAATTATTTACGAACTCAGATGATGTTTTTTAATATTTTAAAAATTGTAGTTTTTACAGCCGAATCTTTTTTATCTTGCTTGCTTCCATGTGTTTCTACAGCAATCTATTCTGTATCATGTATGTAACAAATTTCTGTGACACACAAGCTGTTAACTAGATTTATGAAATGATAGCATGAAATGTTTTGAAGAACCCTAATAATCAGAGCGAATACAACTGTTATGGTATGCATTTGTGAATAAGTTTTATCAAAACTACAGATTATCAACAATTATTATTATGTGTTCGGATTGAAATATTCTCTCATTGGCGTGGCGAATTCATAATTTTGGCAGGGTAAAGACAGCATGTTTACTATACTTCGTATTATTGCAATTCGCCTACGACGCAACTGTGCTTGGTGCAGCGCTAGAAAAAACACCATTCGCACACCAAAATAATGATTTTCAAGCAGCATTATTTCGAAGTGACAACTCAGTTGGTTGATTGCCGTGTCACTATCAAGTCAAGCGTTCGAAATTTTGCTTGGCAACGAATCGTGCGATACACGCGTAAACATTTGCCGCTTCGTTTATAAAGAATATGCAAATCCGATCACTAATCATTATACAGGATTAACGTAAAGGTTGTAACATATTCGATAAAATCTTCATTGGGCAAGTAAGAAAAAAATGCTCGGACAGGTCGATTTTCTTTTTCAATTGTCCATTTTTTTGTATACGTATATTTTGTATTGCGTCATCTATGTTCGAGTTATGACGTCATCACTTGTTTTTTTAAATTGCAACACCCTCTTTTTACCATTTGAAAAAGTACATTTTTCTGCGTATATACGTTAATTTTTATGGCATGTTACATAAGAATATTTTCGAGATATTTATTATTATTAATGTTTAATAACCCATTGTTGCATTGTTTTCGTTCCGACACTGATCGTACCTCTTTTTTTCATATGTACCTATTATGCTTAGCAACGTTTAGTGAACAAATATTGCGCAATGCAATATTTTCGACAAAAAGAGCTTTGGTATTCACTAAAATTTAATGAAATAAAAATACACAAAATAATAAATGCAACTAAAAGTCATTTATTTAAATGTTCAAATTGCTTGCCATTCGCAACTTGACAATATGCTAGTCGATGTTGAAATTCTTGTAAAACATTATTTAGTATTTCAACGTTAATCAGTCTTATTTTGTTTCGAATGCTGTCTTTCAATTTTTGAATAGTATTTGGTCTATTAAAGTATACCTTCAATTTAAGGTAACCCCACAAAAAATAGTCTAAAGGAGTTAGATCCGGAGATCTAGCTGGCCACTCTATAACTCCTCGTCTACCAATCCATCAATTAGGGAAAACGGTGTTTAGGTAATCACGCACAATAAGTGAATAATGTGGAGGCGCGCCATCTTGTTGGTACCATAATAGCGTTATAAGGGCGGGAATTATCTGTTGTTGTAGCAAATTTAAATATTTGTCAGCATTTAGATTACCGTCAATAAAAAATGGTCCCACAATTGTGGTATCAACAATTCCTGCCCATACGTTGACTGTCTGTGGAAACCGAGTGTGTCCCTCCATTGCCCAGTGAGGGTTTTCAGGAGCCCAATATCTACAATTCTGCTTATTCGCAGAACCATTTAAACAAAATGTCGCCTCATCAGAGAAAACAACTTGACGTATGAATTGCGGATTATTATTACAGCGCTCCATCGTTATTTCACAAAATTCAATTCTGCGTTCGAAATCGTCTTCGTGAAGCTCGTGAATTAATTGAACTTTGTACGGGTGCCACTTATTTTTTTTTTTAGGTATTTCATGACAGATTTCTTGAGTTTGTTTATGAGGATTTTCTTGCATAGTTAATAAAATATCCAATTGCTGATCTTCCAGAACGGCAGGACGACCTTTAGTAAAATTATCTCTTACATAACCAAAATTTTTAAATTTTGAATATATTTTGCTAACAGTCGAACGTGTAATAGAATATTTATCATTAAACAACTCACAAACCTCAGCTTGTGTACGGGTCCTATCTCCATACCCAATCATCATTAAAATTTCAGTTCGTTGTTTTTCACTTAAACGTGCCATTTCTTGGTAAAATTATAAGTATTTCACAATATTTGACAGTGACGTTTTGTTTTTTCACTAAACGTTGCTAAGCATAATAGAAATATAGGTACAACTTTAATAAAACCGTATAAAAATATGTTACAATTTTTAATTTTGTTTTAATTTTGCATATAATTAAAAAGCACTAAATTGTAACAGATACCATTTTGCAGCACAACAATTAAAACGACATTTTGTAACACCCGACCCCCACAACAGGGTAACTCATGTGTACCACTCATATACAATATATATCCCAATACACTGTTACAATGCAGCGAATTCATGTATGTAGATCTAACACAATGGGAAGATTAATACCCTTTGGTGGTCGAGATTAGTCTCGTTACTGGTCCATGAACACACAACAAGACAATATAGTTACAATAGTACGTACAACGGACCTTCCTAGTATTAATACCTATTCTCTTCGAGGGAATATTAAGAAGTACCTTCGCGAATTATGTAGTTCTGATATATTGTACTCGGAGGTATAAGTTTATCGCATGTAATCTAAATTAAATTTTCTATATAGGGTGCTTCAAATTTGATCCTTGCTCTAGGGATCTCGCTTATTGGAAGTAAAAACTAAATACCTAGCTGATTTAAATTCGGTTACAAATAAATATTTTGTAGACTTTTTTGGACCTGTTTTTAATCAGCTATTCATATTACGAGGTACATAAACAATGTACTAGGCTCAACCCGTCGAAATGCGACGCCAAATAATGTTGGAAAATAAATTTTATTTTACTGGTTAATAAAATTATCTTTCTTGCTGATTCAAAGAAAATGCATTTTCTGACATCGAAACTGGACGTTCGACACAAGGTTGAAAAGAGAATATAAAATTGGCTTCAAAAATTGAAAAATAAATATACCGATCCGTATAAAAAAACACAATTTTTTTTATTTTCCAAGAAAATGAAAAAGTGAATTTTAACCGTACTTAAAAGGTTAAATGGTACTTTTCATCTTGTCCACATTCCTATTGAAACATTATCAAAAATGTCCACGTAAACCTAGATAATTTTCGTCATTCTTAATTAAACAAACAAAAAATCAATTTTCCGAAAGAGAAACCCAACACTCGACGCATAGTTGAAAAGAGCATAAAAAGTCGTGTTTATAAATTGAAAAATGAACATAACTTTCCATGTAAAACTTTGAAATGGATTAATTTTCTGAGAAAATGGAAAAGCCAATTTAAATCTTACGTAAAAAAATAAAAGGCGCTTTTCATGTCATCCACGTTACAATTGAAACATTACCAAAAATTTCTACTTAAATTTAAAAAATTGTCATTTTTATATTTAATTTTGAAAAAATATTCAGATAATTGTAATGATAACGGCGCGCTAATAATTGTAGTGCTTAATAATAACATAAGATTTTAAACAAATCATCGTACGGGTCGATAACGCATCAAAAAGAAATTAAAGAATTCTGAAAAATCGAGTAAAAAATACGCCGGAATCGAACCCGGGCAATTTGCTTAGTTGAGCGTGGTCGGCCGAACGCTTTAAGAGACGAACCATCGCGTTTCCCACGAACACATCTATCGTTTCAGGTATAATAATAGTAAGTGTTTCGGCTCGAGCATCTGTCAAAACATAGTTTTCTCTTCTAACGTCCAATTTTGAATCGCAAAAACTCAAGAAATAGAAAATGCGAATCGTGTTTATTCTTAAATAAAATAACGTCAAATCAGTTCGTGTTTTGTAAGAAAAGTTTGATAAAATTGATCGATTTTTGACAGATGCCATTTATGTTATTGCATGTCATAACGTGCATCCTTCTCTAGACAACGCGATAACTATACCTATTTCATTTCACTTCCAATTGCCGATTTTCAATCAATTATCGAGGAAGAACTTACATTTTCTACGATATTTCGGAAACGGTAAGTTTTCCGAAAATTTTGCATAGGATATTTTCAATAGAGCGTGCAAAAATCTTTCCATCGAAGTCGACAGATCGCGTCCCACATGAACGATAACCCTAAAATTTTGTGTTTTATTTGGGGACGTTTATCGGGCACTTTTGGCACCATAATTCGGTGACGGAAAACGCCACATCCCTAAAGCCGTTACCAAAAGATAAAACGTTCTTCACCGAATCGAAATTGTATCGATCATTTTCCCGATATCTCGCGTTGTTTTGGAGATATATCGAAAATTACGCGAACGTGTCGAAAATTTTAGCACGTTGCAAGTGGTAGGTATTGTTTCCAAATGATGAAAATTCTAAATGAAAAATTAGACCTGACTTTGTTGTAAAATGAAAGGTTTCGTAGTTGTGGGAATTTTTTCCTCTGGCTTTTTGAACAAATAAACAAAACAAATAAACCCGACGTGTCGCATACCGTTGAAAAGAGGAGAAAATTTGGCATCGGAAAAGCACGTTGCCATTTAAAAAAAAAGTTGATACATTTTCTCGAAAATCGGAAAATGCGTTTAAAGCGAAGAGTGAAATTTTTAATAGATTTTCCCGTCTCCGATTCATTCCACGCGAATCGTGCCTCAATTTATCGCGATTTCGGCAAAATAATTGCGTTTACTTTCGCAAGCGCAATGCAATCGCGTTAAAAGTGTAAAGTAAGAAAACCGAAGACGCTTATTTTCGAAAGACATGGCGTCGGGACGGTTTGGTTGTGTCGGTATGTCGCGAGAAAATTCAACTTTTTGACAGACAGGTGACTGATAAAAACGATGCCCGTCCACCCATCCTTCTCTAGACAACGCTATAACAACTATACCTATTTCACAACCATTTATCTAGTCGACGCCAACCATATACAATATTAATATCCTATCGCCAGAAATTTGTATTGAAGAAAAACTTTGTTTTATAGAAAAAATACGCAATAAAACAATAAAAATAGTGTTGAAAGGTCTCAGTAACCAGACGATCATTAAAAAAAAAAGAATCATCTAAATTAGTGCAGTACAACTCTCTCACGAACTTGCTGAAAAATCTGGCTTAGGCCGAGTTGCACCAACGCAAATTAGTTAATCCGTGATTAATTTCTATAGGAATAATTATTATAACAATAGCCATGACAATAGTTTCTATAGAAAGTAATCCGGATTAATTAATCGTCGCTTGGTGCAACTGGGCATTAGTGTTTTAAATATATAGATTATTGTGGCGACGTCATATCAATGTAATTGGTTGGCGTCGGAAAAATACCAGGTTGCGATGACATCTAGGTCGCTTCTGAATCTAACGAACAGCATACCAAACATCTGGAGGAATTATTTCAACGGTTTGAAGAGTATGGTGTAGTCATCAACCCATCAAAAAGTGTATTCGGGAAGAGCCAAGTCATATTCCTTGGGTAGCACATATCCGAAGCAGACACCAAACCACATGCCGAAAAGGTCAACGCCATTATTGATTATGCAAAACCCAGAACCACAAAGGACCTGCGACGCTTCCTAGGTATAGTTAACTTCTATAGGCGTTTTATTCCATGTGCGGCTAAAATCCAAGCCCCTCTCACAAAACTTCTCGGCGGGCCGAAAACAAAATATAAGGAAATTATCGGAGGTGTTTGGCACCCGGGACTTACGCGGTGAGACCGCGGAGACGTAACAACGGGGGTTGGGCAAGTAAAAGTTATTGTTAATAAAATAAAATTGAAACTGCGCAACCAACCCCCCAAAACAAAACTTAGACTAACGAGACAGGGAGGGCTAACATGAAGGATGGAAGGGAGCTACTATCTATCACTGCCAAGTGAAGCACTCTCAAGGCTCTTTGCCGCACCCGCCACCCGGAGGTGGCGAGTCCGTTGCCTGCTGGGACCCACGTGGAGGGGGCCCGGGAGATACTTCTGAACGCTCCCTTCGGCTTGGAAAAACCCCGGCCATTTACTCACGTCCCTACTTTGAACAAATATTCAGGACGCTGCCGCTCCTCACCCTACTACTGAAAACGGGCCAGGGAGGAGCTCGGCCGGAGATGGTGTAAAGGGCCATCTCCGGTCCCACACGAACAAATACATCCTCATTCCAGTTCCAGTTCCAGTCAGGAACGGGGTCGGACCAGCCGACCCCAAACCACTAAAATAATAAATAGAAATAAATTAAATAAAATCAACAAAGAAAACAAAACACAAGCAGCGTAAATGGCCAGGTAACAACACAACACATTAAAACGTAGACCGCTATGAATTCGATATCATCTAGACGGCCTACGGCGGGGGCGTCGAGCTGCTTCTATCCTATACTCCATAAAGGTATGAAACAGCTCTATGGATGACAGATGACAGGGTTTTCGCTGTTTTTCGGTCGGAGATACCGAGTGAACGTAGGTCATCCAATGTGAATTTGGGCATCCCCCCACGAGAACCAACGACAATGGGTGTCATGCTGGCCTCTGATGCACCAAACCTCTCCTTTAGCTGAGGCAGTAGCCGCGAGTATTTTTCTACTTTCTCCCGTCGGCCGTTTTCTAGGTACCTCCCATCCTCGTGGCGGACTGTTACATCGACCACGTGGACCCTTCCCCGGATTTTGACGATCAGGTCCGGTTTGAGACGCACCCCCCTATCTGTAAGGGACGGCTCTTTGGCTAAAACTGCCTCAGGGTCATCTTGGACTATTTTTCCTTGATGGTAGATGCTTCAGACATCGCAATCTGGGGACTGTTGTATTGTCTCTCAAGCGATTTTTTGATTATATTTCAAGGAAAAGATTCCGAAAACTCTTTTGAAATTACTTTATTTATTGTTTATTTGTCGAAACTTAACTCTAACAATGATGGCCGTCCATTTTCAGGATACAATTCACTTATTTTCAATTTGTGGCGCTATTTAATCTAATTTCTATAAATTGTATGCATTTTTTGTCATTTTTTCGAATTAAATCAGTCCAAAACATTGATTGGAATCGGTTGCAAATCACCCTATCTTCAATTTTATTTTTCGTTTGCAATCGACCAGCAGAAATCAGCAAGCATAGAATCGATTCTCTTCCCAGCGACCGGTCTTCGAAAGCCATTATAGTTTGATGAAATATATCGCCAGTTTCATCTGTTTCAGTGGACATTTTTCGTTCATAAAAATCGAAATGTGCGTGCAACATGTGAATTTTCAATGACATTTTCACGCCAAATGCGTCAAAAGACGCATCATGTTATCAATGTAAACGCGATAATCTGGAGAGCGATTTTTGCATCTAGCACATTTTCAATCACCGCACAAATTGAGTCCCATGCATTCAATGCAGTTTCGTCCAATATTTCTGTGAAATTCGCATCTTTAAGAAGCTTCCGAATATCAGGTCCCTTGACTACATCTGTTCAACTGTTCTTTAATTTTTTCGATTGATAGTTTTGGGAATGCGTTGTCCTTCAAGTATGGTAATGCATTTTCGTTAACCCGTACCAAACGTTTTATAAAATTCTTTACAACTCCCAGCTTGATATGAAGATCCGGCAGAATTATTTTTTCAAGCGGAATCAGTAGTGAACGGCATTAAATTGTCCAACCACTTGTGTATCGCGTTTTGGCCAATCACGTTTTCCGTATTACTTGCATTTTGCACGGCTGTCCCATTTACAGAAAACACACATGTACTTTGTGTAGCTGGTTTGCATTCCGGGTAACAGGGAAAGAAGCTTAACATCGGAATTCACGCGCCAATTGTGTTCATTATAAATGATGCGGTCTAAACGAATAGTACCGTATGATTCTTTCATTCCAAGAACATACATTAATGGGACCGGTTTTATGCTGCTATTTCAAACAATAACACAACTTTTAGACTTCTGGTTGAAGCGTCAATGAAAAGGCGCCATGAAGAGGAATTATAGTTGGATGTTCCCATTTCATTCATTAAACCGGAAATGTCTTGGCAATATGTATAATTTGCATCTTCAGAAAGCATGCCCGGTGCCAATACGTTGACGGTTTTTAATTTTGAAGCCAGAGCCATTGCATTATTTTGTAATAGCTTCAGTTTTCGAACCATTCTGTTTAAATGTTCCTGAGAAATTTATGATGGAAATTCTTGTACAACTGGTGGAATGTATTCAAAATCAGGATGTTGTGATAACGTTCTTGCAGTTTCTGATTGAGCGTCATAGGTCGCAGTATATTTTGGTATTTCGATGGATGTACTGGGACAGGTAATGCATCACTGTGTGGTACTGGTACGGGTGCACTTGATACACCTTTGTACACGTAACCGAATCGTTCTGTTCGAATAAATTCGTATATTTCAGTGTGATGAAGATATTTTCTATCTTTAAAAAAACTTACTGTTTCGTTTGAGACCAAAAGTATCATTTTTACACACATTTTCAAGATCATATTCCCCTGGATCGGTCCACAGCATTGGAAGTCCAAATGGCATCAAATATCGCCCCAATTTCCATTATTTATTCAATGCCACTACAACATGTGATACACGTAAATTCAGGTGCATAATCGACATTTCGCATTCTTCAGCGGGGCTAATCAAAAAATAGCGATTGTAAGCTTTGAGTGCAGCTTCAACGAAATGCCGTAGGTGTTTCTTCGGTGTATATTTTCCACACACGAAACAAAACTTATATAATTTTTCATGATGTACCTTGCGTTCTTCGTCATTCATTTTTATTTTTTTTTTTCAAAATGTTTGATAAAAATATTTTTTTTTCAAGATTTACTTGGTTTTTCACTATTCCTGTTTTTAGGAATGTTTGGTTATGAATGTTTGTGCGTAATTTTATGCGGATGATTGTGCGTTAAATTAGTTGTCACACTAAATTTGCTGTCAAAACTATAAATGTCAATGGACGAAATGTCAAGGTAATGAGCTCTGACATATACTGCCGTTAGTTCAGTGTCATATGTTTCGAAATGTCAAGGTAATAAGATTTGACATATACTGCCATCTGTTAGTCCCGTGTCATATGTTTCGGGTCTTCAAATTTCATTAGAATATAATACAAAAAATACACAATTTTTGAAATTTGAAGGTATAGGATAATTTCCAACCGATTCCAACCCAAAACATTGATTTAATTCGAAAAAAATAAGGGAATTTTATCCGCCTGAAAATGGACGGCCATCATTGTTAGAGTTAAGTTTAGACAAATAAACAATAAAGTCATTTCAAAAGAGTTTTCGATGTCTTTTCCATGAAATATAATTAAAAAATCGCTTGATAGACAATACAAACTTAAAAATTAAATATCTCCTGATTTTGACCTAATCTTTTAAAACAGAGTATAACACTGGATTCTACGACCCAAAACTAAGTTTAGGTGTCTCGGCGTTTTGGTGTGTCATTTCAAAAGTTGAAATTTTACTTCCAGTGTATTTGGTGTAAACTAATATTTATATTAAAACCATTTATATCGTTCTTTCTCCTTTATCTACGTTTAGTTTTATCGTTATCAACCTAACGAGACATTAAAATTATAATGACATTCATGGCTACGATCACTAAATAAAGGTTAAACGGCATTCTTAGGGGAATTATTTAGAAAACTGACTATAACTCAAAAAATATTTAAAAATGGTTTGTAGGCCTTATAACAATCTATGTAGGATTGCTAAGTGCATTTAAAATTGCAGTAATATATTTTAAAAAAATGATTTTTATTGATTTGAATTTGGAAGTTGTCGCTAATTTTGAGCGACTTCCTTGTAACTTTAACATCATCATTCCATTGCTCATGGTATCAACTAGCAAAATGCCAAAAATTATGATTTCAAGTGCAGTACTTCCGGAACTACAGAATTTGCAATATTCCACTGCAATTGGTAAAATTTATTTAAAACAACAAAAAACTCCAAAACGGCTAGATTTTCGTACGGGGTACCCTTATAAGTTTTCTTGTAAAATTGTGAGTAGAATCTGAAAAACGATGAAAAAATATAACATTCCATTTAAAATAACAATGTTGGTATGCACTTCCGATACAACCGGAAATGATACCAGAGCGCCAATAATTTAGAATAAGAGATCAGTTGGTGTAGCTTATGATCCCAAGTGATTAGAGTTGATATATTTCTGGAACACGGAAAAGTTCTAACGAACCACTTACGTGAATGAGCCTGTATATGCTTCTATAACTGCAATGTTTTAAAAAATGCATTTTTTAAGTTATATTTTATTTTAAATTAACTACAACTTTCGTGTGCCGCATTATAAGGTCCTGAGGCTACATGGGCCCGCGGGCCACCTGTTGGACACCACTGCTCTGTACTATTTTTTTCCTGCTAGGCAGAAACTCATGGCGCCAAATTGTGATTGGTCAAGAATTCAGAAAATGTTGAAATGACGGCAGCATGTGTATTATGGATTGCATAACACCAGGATAGTGCAAAATTATGACATAAAATAAATTTGTTCAATTTTTCAAAGATTGTTTCGATATCGTTTATATTCCTATTATTAATTTTCAGTAATTGATTAAACGCAAGCATATTAATACTTTCTAATATTGTCAAATAAAAAACATAAATTGTTTAATTAATTTCATCATTTCATCAAGTAATAACACAATCATTAGTTGTGTATTTGTGTTGCATGCCTACATATTAAGCATAATAAAATTATATATTAGCAAAAGCTCTTATTGATATTTGATTTGAAGCAATGGTTGTTATCTACCTGACCAGTTAGCAGGCCAGCATCATTTTTATTTTTTCGTCACGCGTACCTTTTTGTCTGTAAAGAAACTCGGCAAATGAAATTCCGCAAAGAAACTGATGTCTTTTCCATGATAAAAGTACATACCACATTAATATCGCTTTTTCTTCTCGCTACAAAGCGAACATCGTGACTTCGCAAATATGTGATCACTATCTGCGTTTTGAATTGGAGAACTCATTTACTACGTGCCGCATAAACAAAGCTGTAAATATTCCCACAGATGTTTCTTTTCGAGAGCTTTTCGAAACGTGTGATTTGTTTTTGCTTTTAGCGGAATGTCTCTATGGATGTTTCGGTCTGGCATATTTTGAATGAAAAATGTTTGTCAATCAATTTCTTATCAGTACTAAAACAATTTTAAATGTTGATTCGCTTTTAACAGAAAATGATTAATTTAAATATTATAAATTAAATTAAAAGTTATTTAAAATAACAAAATGTATTGTTTTGCAGTTGTTTAACTAAACCACATTTAAAAAATGACTAAACGCAGATAATAATAAACCAATCTACCCTTATAGTGATTTATTAATTATAGATATTTATTATAATCAATGAAAAATTAAAAAAAAAATTACAAAACTATAAATAAACTTGTTGAATTAAAGAATTAGTTTAGAAATAAATATACAGTAAGGAATTATAAGTTCACCAACGAACATTACTAAAAAAATATTTTTTTTCTTGGGATTCCAATCGACAACACATCAAGTATAACAAAAAGGGCAAGGCAACGAGGGCGGAAGAAGGTCTGAGGAAAGTTCTGTGGGAGAAGAGAGACGGAAACTTGAAGGAGGTGATGGGGGTGTGTTGTGTAAGGAGCGTGATGATGTATGGGGTACAGATTTGGGGAATTAAGGGGTACAAGTGTATAGAGAGGGCGCAGCAGATGGTAATCAAGAGACAATTGAGGTTAGAAAGCTCGACACCAGAATATATAGTCCTACAAGAGACGGGTAGAGAGAAGATGGAGGTGACGACAGTAGGGAGAGCCTTGAGGTACGAATGGAAAGTGAGAGAGGGAAGAGAGGAGGAATGGACAAGGCAAGTGCTGATGGAGGTAACTAAGAGGGCAGAGATAGGAAAGAACTTATCAAAGTGGGACGAGAATAGGATAGAGATGTACAGGAAAGTGGGCTGGTCAGTGAGGGAAGTGGAGAGGAGAGCAAAGCTGGAAGGAGAGAAGGCTGCCAGGGTAATCAGGAGGTGGAAGGAGGTAGAAGGACAGAGGAGGTACCAACTGATTCAGAGGGCCAAGTACAACGCGAGGTACAAAGAATTGGTAGTATATGGAAGGGCGCCATGGTATTTTGGAGGGGATAGGAGTGGGAAGGAGGAGAACAGGATAGCGAGGTTTAGGTGCGGAAACGAGGAGAAGGGGAACAAGTACTGGATGGGGGAGGAATACAGAAGGTGCAGGTTATGTGGAAAAGGGAAAGAGACATGGGAGCACTGGATGGAGGAGTGCGACGGAGGATGGGACAAGGAGGTGAGGAGTAGGGGGAAAAAATGGAGAATCTGCTTCAGCGAGACGGGAAAGGGAGAAGAGTTACTAAAAGTAGTGAAGGAAAAAATCGGAAAGTAAAGCGCAGGGAAGTCGAAACTAAGGGAGCAAAGGAGCGCGCTAAAATGAAAAATGGAAATAATAAAATTAAATGAGGATGTATGTATGAGATATGCCAAATAAAGGTCTTTTTATAACAAAAAATATATGTATTATGATAATGAAAAGCAGGGAGGAAGGGCTGAAGGAGTAATGTCAGTAATGTTGTTAGATGCTATTTGAATTCCCGCGCGTTTTAGTTCGTCCACAAGTATCGGTAGGTGCGAAAAGGTGTACATGCGCTTGACTAATGGGTGGGGGCGAACTGACGCTACATTAACGCTAGTACGAGGGCAGTGGTTGAGTCTCGATGCCGAAATATCGTGTACGTTTTTGCGCCTTAGTTTACGGTAACACCGTTTGGTTTAATAAATGTGCCTGTACGATCAGGGATTCCTTGGACGCACAATTATTTGATAGAAATATCAATCACTCCAGTGGTTTCAAATCACGAATTTAAGGCATGGAATATTTATCGTCCCCTCCCATCAAAAGGGTAAGTCATTTACGTATTATGGTAATTTGGTATGTACAAAATTACCAGTGCACTAATTACTATGAATTGTTGCAAATAGGGAACCGGTAACGGGTTAAGAAATAGGGGGAAAATATACCCTTCTCCACGTGTGACGTATTTTGTTCCGACGACGGCGTAATAAAGAAAACCAGCTGCGTCGTTGTGTTTGACCTTGACCGGCGTTTAAAGGTGAATGCGTGTGCGGTCGGATGGTATCGTCTGATGTAGTCCGGACTGATTATACTAATCCAGATAAAATATTTGTACTTACTACTGTATTATTATTATTATCATCCAGAGTCCTTTTTCGTTGTAGTTAAACCAACGCAATACCGCACTGTCTATGGAAAAACTTTAAATGACAAAAATAGTTTGTTCCCGGAAAAGGATCTGGGACGTCCAAGGGACACGAATGACTGGCTTCGGCTGGATTAATTCACGCTTTTATTTCTTTTTGTTAGTTTTGCTCATCTCCCTCTAATACTAAAAGTATGTGACTGAGGATGTATGTTTTGTTTCTGTTTACGGCGGAATTTATAATTTTTTTTGTTTACTAAAACTAAAACCTTTTGGAATTCCATTACGATCAATTCAAATTAAATGTAATAGCAGAAAATGCGATTCAATACCAACCGTCGAACCGTTGATTAGTTTGATTAAATAATTTTATTATCATTCATTTTTGAGTTAAATATCAATTTTTCGTGAGACTAGGGTGACGAGTGTAATTCGAGTTAAGTTCGATCTGTCTATTATTAGTTGCGCTTTCCTCCTTTTCTTTTGCGAATGTTGTCTTATTTTTTTGTTATTGGCCCGATGGTTACAATGATTTAAGAATACCCCAAAGTCACATAACCTTGGTGGCCATTTTTTGTGTGTGTGTGAGTGTGCGGTGCTACCCAAACGCTTCTCAAGCTCTCGCTTATCGAGAATTGCAGGAGCACCATTTTATGTGTATTTTTGTGTGTGTAAAGTGTTCCATGGCTTTGTTACTATCATCTCCTCGCCGTAAGAGATGTAGCACTGTTAATTATGCCAACAGCAAAAGCTGACTCAGGAGGATACCGGACACGCTAGGAGAAAAATTCCTACCTAGGCGGGACTCGAACCTTCGACTCTCACACTGAGAGTCCGGCCTTCCTACCACTAGACCACTGAGCTGTCAGCATTACGGGAAATGAGGTGATTTTTTTACTCTTAAATCATTGGTGTATGTCAATAAACCACAAAACATCTGTGACTTGAAGGAGAAAAATTCGTCGGATTGTCGGCGAAATCGAAGTGGAAACTTGTCGGGCAGTCATAGCTAATTTCACGGACAGAATTCTTGCATGCTAGCGCAGTAGAGGTAGTCATATGCGCGACATCAATTTCCATACCTGAAATGGGAAGGTGTGATGAACATGTTTATGTATTTTGTTAATGTGTTTTGAAAAAAGAAAGCTCATAATTCAATATATCAAAATCGGCGCGATTATTGAATGACCCTATACATAAATGAAAGGAAAAGATCCCTCCTCCCTTTTGAACTGCACGCCGTTTCCGGAGCTAGCCGTGTTAGTCGCGATTTATTCTTCCGGTGTTGCCGAAAGATTGGTGACAGTCTATAAGAAGTATTTTGAGAAAAAAGGGGCTGGCATAGACGTGAGAAAACTCAAGATAAAGAAGGACAAATGAGAAATAGTTACGGAGCGGATGTGCGTGGGATGCATAATGAGCGATGTTAAAAGCTTCGAGGCACAGTTGGACTATGCATGCAAGAAAACTGAAGACAAGCTGAAAAGATATATCAATTTGAAAGAAAGATATGAGAGTGGAGAAGTATTGTATTGGACGGGGAGGAGGTGTAGGGCACGAGGGATTACAAAGAGGTAAAGAGAGTACAACATAAGGGCTGAACATAACTGTAATATACTGGGTTAGAGGAAACGAGGCAACTGCCGTGAATATGTTTGTAAAATAAAAATTTACGATTGCTTATTTTAATGATTTGTTTTATTCCAACCAACATAGTTTATTTATTTGTCAAGTTTCGTGTACACGTGATGAACGTCTCAGGTTGTTTTAGTTCTTACGTGTACGATGTCTGTAATTCCATCGATTGCAATTAGTGGCAAACGTGCTCTCTTATCCAATTAAGGGCAAGCAAGAATGAAACTCAATCGAATCGTTGAAATTGAAGTTTTCGTTACGCGACCGCCATCGTCATTCCAAAAGCTGTTTGCAGTTTTTAATTATCGGGTTTTACATCAGATCGAATCATTATTCTGACGCTTTTTCAATTAAATTTAATTAAAATTGATCAATCGCACTAATCAATATGAATCCCACGCATGGTGCTCAATTAATTAAAACTTAAAAGCATTTCTGTTTCGTCGCGTAAATTGATGTTACTTTTACAGTCGTTTTCCGATTGTACACAGGATATCGTTACAAACGGCTCCGTTGTGTGTCATTAAAACCCTTTATTGCTTATTATCCTTTATGTCCTGCCAACGTTTAATAGCTCAGTTTACTTCAGAAACTATTTATTTTAGTGCTCTAATGTCGTTCCGGTAAAACACAAAAACCACTGCTATTGCATTGTGTGAATGGGGCACTTACAAACAAAAAGTAATTAATTTTTATGAAAGGTTTATAAAAAAAAAAAAAAATCCGTTTATTGAAACAATTGCATAAATATTTGTTAGATGCGGTTAATAATAAGTTTGATTACTAAAATGGAAAAATATAATTCGGCATTTTTATTATTATTATAATCCAAAAATAGATTTTAATTGGATATTGAAATAATTTGTTAACAAGATAAAATATAAAGGACACTTATCAGTATTTTGAGTGTGTGCTTAATTATTTAACATGCCGACAGCGTTTGTAGTTTTGCTATAACCCTTGTTAATGTGGCGGCTCCTATGTGAGCACTCCGACACCTCTAAGGAAAAAAGAACTATTTATAGCAGTATTAAATGAAGCAATAATAGAAGGCAAGAAACATATGAGAAAACTTATACAGGGATTTTGGAAATTACAAAGAATAGAAATAACAGAATTGATACGTAGACGATATGACCATGATGGCAGAATCAGAAGAAGACCTACAGTATAATCTGGAAATACTAAACAGAGAGTTATTGAAAATAAATATCGAGAAAGCAAAGTATATGATTGTAACAAACCAGGAAAAAGCACACCATATAACACTAAACGGGAAAGGCATAGAACAGGTTAAAAGTTTTAAGTATCTGGGATCTATAATAGAAGAATGGGGAAAATAGTGAAAACAGGCGTGGACTTTGACAGAAAAGCAGAAATCTAGAATAAACGCTATGGACATGAGATTTTTGCGTAAAATAGAGAATAAAACTTCCTGCTTCTCCCTGTTGGTCTCGCTTTCCATTACCTTTCTGCCTGCCTCTCCGGCAATCTTACTACATGTTCGAATCAGCTTATTTTTTTATTATCTAATTTTCGCAGACTTCGCATTTAACGTTGTGACACAAAAGGTGACAACACGAAAACTCTTGTTTCATTTTAATACATTTAATGAAAATAAGATGGTTTTATAATAACATTACATAAATGAAATTGTAAAAGACAGAAAAATTTTAATGAGTTAACAAAATTAAATTAATTACAATCAATATGGTTGCTAAGGTTTACAAGAGTTACCCGGTTCTAACTCAATCTGCTGGGTTTCGTGGTTCGATCTTAATTAACTTTAAATTGGACGCCAGTTATCTTAAGCCGAGAGATAACACTCGTACTGGTGTTCGTAAACCATTTGATTTTATTGACAGAATTACTGACAGAAATTATTAATTAAATTATTAAATAGGTTACCGTTCTTTAAATTGTGATCACAAATTAAATTACAATCGGTCCTTTACAGAACACTCAAAATTATCAGTTAAAATTCAAATTGTGTTTATAGTCCAGTCATTTGGCGCTCAAAAAGGAGGTTACCTGTGAAGTTTTAGGGTAGTTTTGAAAATTGGTATATTTATAGATTTTGACGTGCTCTTTCCGAATTTTTACTTTGCCACCTCTTTTTTGTTCCGGAAGTAGCCGCCATATTGGACAAATGGCGCTCCAAAACAGTTTTTCGACGATATTTCCTTTCCGACTCACTTTACGGTGAAAATAGTTATGTAATAAATTAAACTAGAGAACATTTCCTATAATTTATGTATCTACCTTTTTTTTGTGAAATGAATAGTTTCGGAGTACGAGCGCCGCAACACGCGTATTGACCAACAAATTCATTTCCACACCGCCATGAGGTAGAGTTCCTGGCGCGTTTTTTTTTTTTAGTTGTATCCCCAGTAGGCCTAATCCACATGTGATACACTGTTGGCTAAATTTAGTGCATGCTCCTTCGCTTCGCTATCCCTGATTTTTGAAATGCTATCAATACCCACTTCTTGAGACATGTGACAGTTTATTTTCTCATCTCTGATAATTCCAGTGCTTATTGACATGAGTTCCTTTACTTCCGCCAAATTTAAATTACGCTGATTGTGATTGGTTAATAATTGGTATGGTTTTTCAACGCGTAGTAAAATATTTTTCAAGCAAGCATTAGTCGCTCACAATACCCGTACTGACGACGAGTATCAACTCAGAAACCAACGTTGGTCTGCGGATGTAAGTGACTATGCAAGTCGATCTCTTGTTTCAAATAAAATATTTTTCGTTGATATATGAAATACGCGTGTTGGAGTAGATTTTGCGGCGCTCGTACTCCGAAACTATTCATTTCACAAAAAAAAGGTCGATACATAAATTATAGGAAATGTTCTCTAGTTTAATTTATTATATAACTATTTTCACCGTAAAGTGAGTCGGAAAGGAAATATTGTCGAAAAACTGTTTTGGAGCGTCATTTTTCCAATATGGCGGCTACTTCCGGAAAAAAAGAGGTAGTAGCAAAGTAAAAATTCGGAAAGAGCACGTCAAAATCTATAAATATACCAATTTTCAAAACTACCCTAAAACTTCACAGGCAAAACTTCCAGCTGATTGGACTATAGTTAGAATAGATAGATCACAGGTTTCAGCGCCCATTCTCAATCAAACTAACTTGGCTTCCCACCTGGAATGGATGCACTATGACCATCAAATATACAACAAAAATTGTTTTTAATTATTCATCAAGCATTATCCACTACATCTTTTAAAATTTGTCATTTTTAAAATTAATATTTCTGTTGCTGTAACATTAAAAATTTTAAATTTCGGATAATGTCAATTTAACTATATAAGAATGTAAATTTGAATTGTCTAATATGTTAAATATGTTAAATCACATGAATATTACATAGAAACAATAATTTTTATGTAATAAATATTTGTTGCTAGTTATTAAAACAAATTATTAATAGAAATAAGAGTTATCTCTTTTATTGTTTTTGTATTTTTCAACAAAAAACCTTTAAAATGTTATGTTAACAACTTACATAAAAATTATATATATATATAT